>CM053033.1:218299413-218449810 GCA_028564925.1 Lithobates sylvaticus
GTAAAGAGCCTCTCCTTACTCCAGTGTGAAAGCCTGAGGGCTTTCACACTGGAGCGGTGCACTGGCAGGAGAGTAAAAAAAAAAAAAAGAAGTCCTGCAAGCCGCATCTTTGAGGCGCTGTAGGAGTCATGTATACATCGCTCCTTCAGCGCCCCTGCCCATTGAAATCAAACCGCTGTTGCGGCACTTTGCGGATGCTTTTAACCCTTTTTCAGCTGCTAGCGGGGGTTAAAGAGGAAGTAAACCCTAATGGGTTTACTTCCTCTTTGTTTCCCTGCAAAGGTTAAGCATAATGGACTACTATGCATCGCATTCTGTGTCAGGTAAGGGACACATGAGCCAGCGAAGTCACTGCTGTTCCCTTGTGTACGGAGCCTCCATCTTCTTGGTGGGTCTCGCTGCTCCGTCGCTGTCATTCGACGGAGCCGCAATGATGTCAAGCCGCCACTCGCGGCATATCGCCGTTAACAGCGGCGCTCCCTGTGCGCCACTGTCTACGGCGCAATGCGCCGTAGACCGCGGTGCCTGTCTTTTGGCAAATATCTCCTAAACTGTGTAGGTTTAGGAGAGATTTCTTGATTAAGGCTTACCTGTAGGTCAAAGTGGTTTGTAAGGGTTTACAACCACTTTAAAAGCGCCCCGCGGCCAAAAAGCTCTGCAAAAACGATTGTAAAGCGCTGCTAAAAATAGTGGCAATTTACCGCCAATGCCCCAGTGTGAAGGTAGCCTTAATGTCTCCAAGGGAGGAAGTAGAAAAAAGGAAAAAAAAAACTTAAATTTTACAGTGACAAAAAAAAAAAAAAAAAAAAGTCTTAAAGGGATTTTCCCCAATTTTGAGAGATTTTTCTCTCCAAATAGGGGGAAAAGCCAGTTAAGACTTTGTCACTGTAAAATTTAGTTTTTTCCTCTCCCTAGGAGAGGAAGTGAAAGCTCCAAAAATTGCCACGATAAAAAAAAAAAAAAAAAAAAAGTTAGTTACATTGCGGAAGTCCCATCGTTGGTAAATGAACAACATTACTAAGGTTGTCATTACACAATGGTCTATCTCCACACACATCACATCATTAGAAACCAATAATAAGTAACATTACAAGTAAAACAGAAATGGAAGGCGTGCACACCTAGTGCATTACCAAAGATAATTTAATAAGACATTTTTGTATAAAAGTGGGTACTAGGCCTAGCTGAGGAAGGGGGTGCGCCACCGAAATGCGTTAGCTGTACTCCATGTTCTATTTTTATGGCCTTTTGTCAGTTGCATTTTGTGAGTACCCACTTTTATACAAAAATGTCTCATTATTAAATTATCTTTGGTAATGCACTAGGTGTTACCCCATCTGAGGAAGGCAGCATCCACCTAGTTTTGGATACCATATATACCTTTCAAACCACCATTTTATCTGACATCTGTTACTCCACACCTTGGAAGACCTATTAGCTCTGGAAGTGACTGTTATGAGTAACATTGTACCTGATAATTCATCATCTGTCAGTAGTTCTGGAAGATTCGCTACCATTTCAGGCCTCACAATGATGCAAGCTGCAAACGTACAATACAGAAATAAAATCAAACGTAGGGATTAGAAATCCTACCACTCATTCCGCACTCTCTGCATAGCACATACAGTATACTGTTTAAAAAGCAAAAAAGGTAGCAGTGCATGCAACTCACATTACCCTGTGGAGAAAAGTTATTTGGAGATTAACATGTACAAGAGGACAATACTAAACAGCAAGCAGGAGAGATGGAAGCAATATTTGCTTTTAAATGATCCTGACCAGGCTTAAGCTGTTCCCCATTGACTGTCCCTATGGGGGCCCTCAGTTGTTAGGACCAGGCTGTACACTGTGCATTCAAACCAAAGAACAAATGTAATATATTGCAGCTTACCAGTCCTTAGGCGTGTGTGTCGCTGCATTAGTTTTATTTTTTCAGGCCAAGTAGGCTAGTATTTAAAACGTTTGTTAACCCATAAAAATAATACAGATCCTGGTCTCTTAAAGCAGATTACACAGCACAGTGCTTGTGCTCTGTAATCTGCCCCCCTTAAAACTGTAAAAAAATAAAAAAAAAAACCTCCCTGAATCTGGCACTTCCTGTATGCCCTCTCTGTGCTAACCACAGAAAAAAAAAAAAAAAACACACAAACACCTGTCACTGCCAGCCTCTCTATTAGAGGCTGGCATACCACACTGTGTAAAGCATTTAAAAAAAATAAAACGAGCATTGTAAATACAACTTTTCAGCTGTCTTCAGGCCGGTCACATGACTCACAGACGCTTTACAGCTACGAGACAGGGTTTCTGCGGGTGGAGCCAAACGGCTGACCTCAGAGTGAGATCAGGTCCCCTCCCACAAAAGCAATCCATTGGAGCTGGAAAGTGGCTGCAAGTCATGTGACTGGCCCAAAGACAGCTGAAAAAACAAAAACAAAAAAAAAAAAAAAAGTAAAAATCAGTATTTACAACGTTCGTTTTTTTAAATGCTTTACATAGTGTGGTATGCCAGACCCTCTATTAGAGACTTAAACAAAAACCCTTTAAGTTGGACAAGTAAATTAATTCTTGCCAGAAAAAAAAAACTATCTTTTGTAAACTACAAATTCCCCCACATTCCCCCCATGTATTCGAGACGGGGAGGAGGAGGTGATAGTAACCCAAATTAGGAGAGAATCCTGGGTGACAGCCAGACCTCCTCCAGACAGCGGAGTTAAAGGGGTTGTAAAGGTTCGTGTTTTTTTCACCTTAATGCATCCTATGCGCTTCTCCCAGGGGGTTATATGATGTGGGGAGGAATCGAGAGAGCCGCTGAGGGACCCCAGAAGAGCAGGTTCGGGGCCACTCTGTGCAAAACGAGCTACACAGCGGAGGTAAAAGTATGATAGGGTAATTTATTTTTTTCAAATAACAAACCTTACAAATCACTTTAAAAGCAGTAGTAAACCACAGCCTTTTTAACAAAACAAAAAAAAAAAAAACAAAAAAAAAAAAAAGGCTCACCTGTACGTACAAGGTAAAAAAATAAAATAAAAAGACTTTACTTCCACTTTAATGAGCAAAACCACCTAGGGAGAGTAAGGCCTGGTTCACACCTATGCATTATTTAACACGTTTTCATATTTCAGAAACGCACTAAAGTCCATTTAACATGGTTTTCCTATGGATGTAGTTCAGGTAAAGGGTCAGGGACTTTCTGGTTTTTGGTTCCTTAGACTCCCCAGATGACGATTATTCAAATCGAAATGCGCTGGGTGGACCCCTCTACAAGATATCGCCATTCTACAGGTTTATCTGTTCGCTTATGATCCTCTACTGAAATGTTAGTGTGCCTTTTGATTTCGATAATTTTTTCGACTTTTTTGAAACGGTATGCTGATTTTTGTTTGCATGGTTGATGACATTTGATGCCAAAGTACCTACCTCCCCTCTGACGGCTGGTGATGTGAAGGTCTAATGCTGGCTTAAGGACAGGACACATGATCCAATCTTCCCATTTGGTTTACTACAACCGACAGGCCCTATTTGACCTGGGTGGCGTATGCCCCCACCAGGTCAATACCATCTGGTAAGCCTCCTCCCATTATCACGGTGGTGGTGTTTCTTTTTGCCATCAGTCCAGAAGAGTCCCACTAGTAGCTGGCTGGCTTTGTACACCAAGTTGTTTGATCACAAATTGAACACTTTTTGATTTTTATTGTACACGGGACTTTTTCTTTGTATGGACTTATCACTTAGTTGCAAGAAATTTACATATTTATTGTACACTTAAGGTTTTCATTGGAACTTCATAATTTCTGTTCATATATAGAAACATTGTGTGTGGTTTCACTTTAACTTAGCGCTACACTTTGTTTCCTTAGACCCCATACACACTATTAAGATTTTCTGCAGATTTTTGTCTTCAGATTTACCAAAACCATGTAGTACAAGGGCCTGCCTGATTGCATACAAAGTGAAACTCTTAGGTTTGACCTCATATTACATGGTTTTGGTAAATCGGAAGACAAAAATCTTCAGGAAATCTAATAGTTTGTATGGGGCCTTAGACCTCAATGGATCAAAAACATGTATTGAAAAATGTACCTGGAATATGCAACCTGCATAGGTGTGAATCAGGTCTAAATGTGTCACATGATTACCATGTGAAAGTAAAAGGAACAGGCTTACAAAAAATTAAAAAAAAAAAAAAAAAAAAAAATGCAAAACCACCACATCTGCAATATACATTACATTTTTAATCCTCTCCCCTTTGACACTATGCCCTGCCTCTACCATTCATCTGTCAAATTTCAGAAGCTCATTGGAGTAGGCCTTGGCATGTGATAAAATAATTACTTGGGTGCCAAGAGGGGGTAGCCATCAATGGTGCCAATATCTAAGCAGCTACACAAAAGGTGAAAACACTGCAGATAGAGCATCGTCACCCGGTCACATAAATTGTATACCCAATGGTTCTATTGGCAGGATCAACAAAATGTTCCAGGGGTACTTAGATAAACAGAGAGCCCAGTCTTCTTGGTATGGGCAGCCAGCATCACAAACAGTACATGACTAAATAGTTGGAACGTAGTCCAGAGTAAAAAAAAAAAAAAAAAAAAAAAGAAGAAGGAGACCAGGGTGATGCATCAAGCCTGCTTTTTTTTGTGTTTTTTTTTTTTACACTTGTGTGTAGCAGCAGCCCCCCTAATACTTACTTGAGCCCTCTCTCGATCCAGCGATGTCCACGACAGCCTTGCATCTCTGGGGACTCGCATGCCTAATTGGCTTTTGGCTGCTTTCAAATCAGAGCCAGTGAGCCAATCAGGAGATGAGGGGGCGAGGTCCAGCCACCATTTCGTGTGTGAATGGACACTCAGAGCCATGGGTTGAGAGCACACCTGCCCCCACAGCAAGCAGCTTGCTGTGGGGGCACAAGGCAGGAGGGAGGAGCCAGGAGCGCTGGCGGGGGACTTAAGAGGAGGATTCGGGCTGCTCTGTGCAAAACCATTACACTGAGCAGGTAATATTGCTTAAATGCATTCTCAACATCACCCCCCCCCCCCAGCTCCCCTAAATTCTTAAGGAGCCTGGTCTTGATCCAGCTGTGAGCCCAAGAGCAGCATCTCTATCCGCTCATGGAGGCATCAGTTGGAGCCATTGGCTCTTGCTGGTGTCAATCACAGCCTGTTAGGGGAGAGCAGGGGTGGAGCTGAGCCAAGCCACATTGTGTGCATCAATGGAAGCATTGCACAGCTTGGGATCAAGCCCACACCTAGCACATGGCTTGTTAGGGGGGGGGGGGGGGCACTCGGCTGGGGGAGAGGAGGAGGGAGGATCAGGGCTGCTCTGTGCAAAACCATTACACAGAGAAGGCAAGTATAACAGATTTGTTATAAAATAAAATTTACAGTCGCTTTAAATTGAACAATGGTGATCTCTGTACTAACCCATTGGGGTCTCCTCCTCACATTGCAGCTGACTCTTCGCAGTCGGCTCCTTCCCTCGCTCAGCTTTACAGATCATTTCTGGCTTTCTGCAGGCATTTTCTGAAACCAATAAAGAAAAATGCAATGAGCAGTGTTTGGACAAAGACTTCAACCCCTGCATATTACTAACTACCTGGTGGTTCCATACAGGGAAATGTACATACCAACTAACCAACATTATATAACAAAAGCAAACATTTTTTTATTTAAGTAAAAAGCATTACTGTATGAATCGGCTAAATTAAGCGGTAGGGTTTATTTTATAATGATATAGATTTATATATAAAAAAATTTTTTTACTAAAGATTGCTATACAGGTTATTGCTCCTTAAAAATTACAGCCAGATTCTGGAAGCCAATAACGGAGTATCAACAAGTGTCTACTGAGGAGAAAAGGGATACACAAGACAGTGCCTACAGATAAAAGGTGATATACGCAAGTAAAAATTGTCTTTCCAATCATTTATTCAACAAAACCATCAATAGATGTAATAGTGCACTGTTGAACAGGTAAGTACTCCCTTGGCATCAAAAGCGGGTATTGCCCCTTCAGCAGAAATGACTTCTTGAAATTTATTTGTACAACTGCCCACCAGTCTCTTCTGACCACCTCTTCTTGCAAATGGAGGATTTTTGCATGAGGTTTGTGGGTTTCCATGCAGGAACAGCCCGTTTTAAAATCAATCTCCCCACAGCATTTCAATGGGATCCAAACCAAGCCTTTCACCAGGGCGGTCCATAACACTCTATTTTGGCTTTTTGAGAAAATTATTGTGGCATTTGTTAGCATGCTCCGAATTATATTGAAAGATCCATTTCTAGTAGAACATCAGTTTTTGGACAGATGGCCTTACATTCTTATCAAGCACACTATGATATGATGCAGAATTCATAGTCGACTTGATAACTGATAAAGTTGCCCAGGCCCTGAAGCACAAAGTAGACTCAAACCATACAATTTCCACCAAAATGCTTCACAGTTAGTATGAGGTTCTTCTCCTGAAATGCTATCTTCAGTGACCAAACACCTCTGTCAGTGATCAGTCCACAGCACATTGTTCCAGAAAGGCTGGTCTTTTTCTATATGCCTGCCTAATTGCTTTTAAAAAATAGCAATAGAGCAAAACTAAGTGTTTTTCCCCCTGACACACCTCCTATGCAGGTTAAATTGAGGCAATCTTTTTCCGATTGTAGCTGCATGCATTTTGACATCAACTGTGCAATTACTTGAATAACCTACAACTATATTTTTAAGTTCTTGGAGACTTTTTATTTATGGAATGCTTTACAAATGTGTGTCATCCTTGAGCTGGGGCTATGCAAATCTTCCAAATCGTTACAATTTTAGTATATGTCCTGCCAAAGCGAGGGTGGAGACTTATCTTATAAATGTTCAGCTCTTGCGTAGAAACTGCTGTGCTGGCTAGTCCTGGTCAAATTAGCAGTTTAAAATCTGTGAGACTTGTAGATTTCCCTACAGTGGTAGGATTATTTTTTAAATCCCTGACGGATTTAAAAAGCTCTACTGATCTTGGCATGACGACAACGCACCTCAATAGCAAATCACCAGACCATAAATATCTGAAGTTTAAATAGGACAGGTCCCACCATCTGCAAACCCCCTATGGAAGTTCTGATCATTGGGACCTAGTCTGGAACTTTGGATTCCAAGTGGTGGGAAGTGTAAGGGTGAACTTACATTTTCCATGTGACAAATCTGCATTTTTGTTCATTTAGATTATGAGAATGAATACATCAGGTCAGTTTTATTTGTCACTTGTTTAGAAATATCACCTTTATCTGTGGGCACTGTTTGAATGAAGATCTAATGTTGGTCTGTTGAAATATGTTAATAAAAAAAAAATGATATTGTAAAAGTGCTGTGCCAACTGTTGGCGCTATATATAAAAAATAAAATAAAAGGGTGTACTTATTCAAAATGACCACACACACACACACACACACACACACACACACACACACTTACTAAATTTGGAGCACAGAGAATCTGGTACAGCTGCATCCGTAAGGTATTCACAGCGCTCCACTTTTTCCACATTATGTTACAGCCTTTTTCAAAATTCACCATTTTCCTAAATTTTACAAATAATAACCCACAATAACAACAACGTGAAAAGTTTGTTTTGAAATCTTTGGCAATTAAAAATAAAAAATCCCATGTACATAAAGTATTCACAGCCTTTGCTCAACACTTTGTTGAAGCTCCTTTGGCACCAATTACAGCCTTAAGGCCCCATCCTCACCTGAGCGTTTTGTGGCTTGAAGCCTGAAGCTACGAAAAACGCTTGAGGGGAAAAAAATAAAAAAAAAATAAAAAATCTATTATTCTCTATGGCGATGGTTCACATCTCCACTCCAGTTCTGGACGCTTTTTTTTTTATTTTTTATTTTTTCTCTCGCTCCTCGAATCAGGCAGATTTGAGCGTTTTTGGAGCATTTGTATTCCCATAGAAATGAATAGAAACGCTCCATTCGAGCATCTTAGCGCGTTTTGCCGCTTTTATCATCTCAAGTGAAATAGATTTCTATAAAAAAGGAAATTACATAAAAATACACAGGAAATGCACAGATCTCTGATATTTGTTTAGCAGACATGGAGGAAAGCAACATGGGATGAGGAAGTGATGGATGAGGCAGCGTCTATTTTAGATCCGGAGAGCTTTATCTGAATGGTAAAAACAGTACACTTGCCTCTACGATTCCAGAGATTCATGCTACAAGCTTTGAGCAAGAGGAGGGCATGGAATCAGATTGCCAGCCAAGTATTCACAAACTGGGCAGACATAAGAAATGCCCATGCGAAGGATGATAAAAGGTAAGATAAATCCCTGCAAACTGAACTAACCACCAAACCGACCCTAAGGAGACTATTGTATTTAGTACATTATCTAAAACGGATTATCTAACAGATTCTTAGCACCAGAAAAACAGTACAAGCTTATGCTCATATTCCTATGCATTGCTTACATGATCATGATGTGCAATTGCAGTTCACTATGACCACCTATGTGTACACACAACTTACATGTTTGTAGGAATGTAGCCATTATGAACTGGAATGGCACATCTATTGCCTCCTTGATCGTAAGTATACAAGTATAAGCACCTAAGCAATTCATAGGAGTACGAGTATAAACGCGTATTGTTTACCGATGTTAGGAATCTTATTTTTGAACACAGTAATTTCCTCAGAAAAAAAAAAAAGGTGAATTTATGCTCATATTCCAAGGAATTTCTCATGTGCACATTATGGTGCCCCTATAGCAAGCTGCTGGCTGTGGGGGCACTCCATAGGAGGGAGGGGCCATTTGCATAGAAGAGGGACCCGAGAAGAGGATATGGGCTGCTCTGTGCAAAACCAACTGCACAGAGTAAGCAAGTATAAAATGTTTGTTATTTCAAAAAAATATCTTACAATCACTTTATTAATGTTGCCAGCTACTCCGGGCACATGTGCCACTTCTTGCCCTCACACTCACTGTCTCCACCGAGTGTTGAGCAGAAGGTGCAAGAGAGGCCTCCACAACTTTCCAGTCCAGCGGGGACTTGAAACCGCTGCAGATTCCAGCAGGAGGGATAACAAGGCTACATGGGGACACACAAGTAGATAGGTGTCAGCATGTCAAAATTACATGAGGGCACACTCGGACCGCTAGTGGATATTGTATGGATGCTGTACACAAAGATAAACATATATTTAAAAAAAAAAATAAAAAAAAAAACAAACACACACACACACGACTTCTTATAAATAAAGCATTTTTTTTTTTATTATTCAGTACAGCTTAGTATATAGTTATATTAACAAACAGATAAAGGGTAACTTTACTCTGTAATAAAGATTTCAAATTATTCAATTGCATCAAGCTGCCATGGGACCTGTCCTGCTGGAGACATAAAGTAGGACGCAAATTGATCCCTGACATGTGTACCTTGTCTGCTTCCACAAACACCAGTCCAATGAGCTCTTTCCATGTTCTGAAGTAATGAGTCCTCAAACTCAAATCCATCCCACTGCCTTACAAAAGTTATGCAAGGCACATGCAGCTTTAAACAGCACAGACCGCATTTTGCATGTTCAAGACGATGGGATTGTGCAGTACCCAACATTTGTTTGCTAAAATGCCAAATGTAAATTTGTACATTTGGCGTAGAAGATGCTCACCCAGAGCAAAGGCCTCATCCCCCCAAAAACACTGGTTAGGGGGAGGGCCACTTGTGCCCGGGAGTGGACTGTTTTCCGGAAGGTGTAGACTATTGGTACGCAGCATGTGTCCAAAAGAAGAATGCCCAAAAATACTAGAGTCAGCGCTGCTGCCATACGACCCGATATATCTATACAACAGAAGCAATAATTAGCATCAGCCACTACCATTAAAGCAAACAAAAAATATTTCTTGTAGTTAAAATACTGGCTTCTGCTGCCCATGGGCTTTATGATCCTAATATGTTTTCCATCAAATACTCAAACGCAATTGGGGAAGTTGCAGTGAGATTTCAGAGATCTGTGACCATTCTTCTGCTGTAGGTTTTTGAAACACAATTTCCTTCAAGACATCCCAAATAGCAGAGCAAGTGTCATGGACTATGTAACTGGCTGTAGATTTTCCAACCCGAAAGGCATAGTGTAGACTTGCCAAATGATTGTCCAGTTGCTAGGTATCCACAAAGAAATTAAATATATATACATTTTAATTTGTTTTTAACAGTTAAACTTCTGAAAGGCAAGTGGAAAAGCATACAGGAAGCCTACACTCGACATCTACGACTGTCAAGAGATTTTAGGAGAGCAGCTGCAGCGTGTGCTTATTAAGATTATGTGCATGCCAAAGAATTTGAGTTCCTTCAGCCATTTCTGGCTTTGGGGCGGTAAGCCATCATCTGTACGTATGTCATTAAACAAAATGGAGAAAGTTATAATAAAAATTTATATTTTCAGTACGGAAAGCTGCTGGAAGGATAGTACTCAAAATAAAGTTTTGGACAAAGATGCAAGCAGTCAGCAAGCAGGCCAAGCAGTCAGTCAGTCAAGCAGACCAAGTGCTTACAGAGAGCCAAAATGTTGACTCCAGCACGTTCTACCTCTGCGACACCTGTGGGAGACGAGGAGTCCACAACACCCATTTGTCCTTGTGTACCTGCAAGAGCCAACATACATGCAACAAGGAGGGCTCCTGAACCCGATTTTAACCACATGTTGGACATTATGGCCAGTATGTCGGAAAGGATGAATACCAACAGGTCTCATGTGCAGGTTTCTGCAAGGTGTCTGGAAGGTCTGATGGAGAATGTACCATCAAAACTCCAAGCAGACATGTTGGCAGGTACCATCTGATACATAGCCACAATTTTTCTGCCAACCACCACATACAGGTCCTCAGAACCTCCACCACCTTATGGTCCCTATGCAGGTCTCCCCCCGCTCCCTCTGCCAACACCACAAATCTTTACCCCTTCCTCAGTTGCCATCACCACATTCTGCCACCCACCTTCCTCTGCCAACACCTTCTAACTGGCATAGTGTTCATCAGAATCCCTCTACCTCCACCTGGTCACATTATGGCCATGCCATGAATGTGGTGATGTCACCTAGATTGTAAGCTCCAACGAGCAGGGCCCTCTGATCCCTCCTGTATTGATTTGTATTGTAATTGTACTGTCCTCATGTTGTAAAGCGCTGCGCAAACTGTCGGCGCTATACAAATCCTGAATAATAATAATAATAATAAATAATAATAATAATAATAATAATAATAATAATAATGCAGTCAACTCCCAAACCTTCCACCACCTCTAAAGTTTTTTTTTTCAGAGCTACGTTAGCTTTTTTTTTATTGTTAAGCTTGTTGTTTTGTCTTATTTGTTGTCATCTATATGTTATCTTATCTAGATGTATATGTGAAGAAAAAAAAATAAAAAAAAAATTAGATTTCAAGACTATTTTTAAAAAAAGTCAAGTTTTGAATTACTTTAACCGCTTCCCGACCGCCTAACGCAGATATACTGCAGCAAAATGGCACGGGCAGGCAAAATCATGTACCTGTACATGACCTTTAAATGCCTGCCCGTGGGTCGCGCGCTCCTGGCAAACTGCAGGTGGGCTGGCATGTGCTTTTTACTGAGGAGTGGCTTCCGTTTTGCCACTCTACCATACAGGTCTGATTGGTGGAGTGCTGAAGAGATGGTTGTTCTTCTGGAAGGTTCTCCTCTGCCCAAAGAGAAATGCTGGAGCTTTGTCAGATTGACCATCGTGTTCTTGGTCACCTCAGTGACTAAGGCCCTTCTTCCCTGATCGCTCAGTTTAGCCAGGCGGCCTGCTCTAGGAAGAGTCCTGGTGGTAACAAACTTCTTCCATTTATAGATGGAGGCCACTGTGCTCATTGGGACCTTCAAGGCTGCAGAAATTTTTCTGTACCCTTCCCCAGATCTTTGCCTCGATACAATCCAGTCTCAGAGGTCTACAGACAATTCCTTGGACTTCATGGCTTGGTTTGTGCTCTGACATGCATGGTTAACTGTGGAACCTGATATAGACAGGTGTGTGCCTTTCCAAAGCATGTCCAATCAACTTAATTTACCACAGGTGGACTCCAATCAAGTTGTAGAAACATCTCAAGGATGATCAGTGGAAAAAGGATGCACCCAAGCTCAATTTTGAGTGTCATGACAAAGGCTGCGATACTTATGTACATGGGATTTTTTTCCTTTTCTAATTTTAATAAATTAGCAAAGATTTCAAACAAATTTCTTTCACGTTGTTATTATGGGGGTATCGTTTGCCGTTTACAGAAAAAAACAAAAACAATGAAGGTAAACACCGGACACCCTCCCTTTCCTCCCGGGATCCCCACTGTACTTATCCCCCAGTAGTCTGGGGTTTTGGATCCCCGCCCTTTTCCCTCCTCTTTGTGCTGCGCTTCCAGGGCAAACCAGATTGATTCACTGCGACAGCACCGAATATTGCGATTATCTGGTCCGTCCCAGAACAGTGGAGACCGGAGGAGGGAAGGGTGTCCGGAGTTAGTTTACATTTTTCTTTAACCTCTTCGTGCCCGGCCTATAGCAGAATGACGGCCGGACGGTGGTTCAGTTATCCTGACTGGGCGCCATATGACGTCCTGCAGGATAACAGCCACCGCGTGCCCGTGGGGGCGCGCTTCGCGGCGATCCATGGTGCAAGATTACGATAACATACAGAAAGCAAAGTGTAGATATCAGGATAACAGCCTAAAACATATCCTCTTACCAAGGGAGCTCAGAGCCTGGTAATTCTCCATCATTACATCTTTGTAAAGTTTCTTCTGTCCTTCCCCTAGGGTGCGCCATTCCTCCTCCGAAAAGTACACGGCCACATCCTCAAAATCCTTAACACCCAAATCCTACATAGAGAGGAAAATAACACACAGGGTTATGGCTGCACAATACAACTGTCAATTTTTGCAGGCTGGTCTCTGTGTGCTGGGGGTACTTTGCATTTTTACAATGGCAGGCATCGTTAATAAACCCACTGCTGCTGGTAAACGGACGTTTAGGAGCAGTTGGGCATTTTTTCAGCCACCCCTGAACCCTCCTCCATGTTATCTCATCAGTCCATGCACACAGGGTCATTTATAGTGGAAGTTGAGTTAATTTTTTGTTGACAAACCTTTTTATTATTATTAGGTACAAAAAAGTGGTACAAAACAAGATATTATATATTAGGAAAAAAATGCAATACATGAGCTTGCATAGTAAGGACAATTACAACTTTGTATACCGAAAATGATAGAGGTACGCTGCAATTATTGACTAAAAAACAACTGTTGTACATTAATGACCTTTAATGAAGAGTATTAATTATTCAGGGTTTAGAATGTGCAAACAAGGGGTCCAATTTCTTATCATACAAATGATTTGTATCATGTAAAGTAAGAAATATTTTTTCCATAAGGTTAATATTTATTCTTTCAACTGGGCTAGTGGTACTGATGGAGATTTCCAATGGTAGGCGATTAGCCAGGTGTATGGCAAAACATTTTGTGTATCAGTCTCATGTGGTGGATGGACAATCCTATAATAGGGGAGAATAAGACAATGGGTAGAGTGAGTCTTAGAATATAGGCCTGAAATTTGAGGCAAAATTTTCCAATTGTTTCCATATTTGGGATATTTGCTCACATTCCCCAAAAACGTGCGAGAATGAACCTGTGGAGATGCAACCTCTGAAAAAGTCTGGGGCACTGAAGGGAAACGATATGAAGTTTTGCCGGTGTATAGTACCATCGTATAAACAATTTTATTGCTGTCTCTCCAATTGTGAGTGATCTTGTGCATTTGTGTAAACTGATGATACATTCGTCCCATTTTTCTGTTGAGAATGAGATATCCCATTCCAACTCCCATTTGTGCATATAGGAAAGTTTATCCTGTCTATCAGTGTTTACTAGATGATTTGAATATATCTCAGATATCAATCCTGTGCCTCTAGCTGGTCTCAAACACAAGTCTTCATAAAAAGTGGGCGCGTTTGTTTCTGAGAATTTCTCCCAAAGAAGATGATACGGAAAATCCCTGTATCGACACGCGTTGGGGGAAGGGTCAGGACGGCACAGTAGGTGGGTGATCTGCCAGGAAGGAAGTCCATACCATCCCCATAACAATCCTTTTTTTTACATGCTTTCGTTTTTTATATAGAGTGGCACACTGACGCGCCTGATCTATATGAATACCCCATATGGGGGTTTTATTGCGATTAATAAACTGTTCAAACTATATTACACTATCAAGTCCTTTTTTCCAAAACACTGAGGTATTGCGCTGACGTGTCCAGGATTCCAGTAATACTGGTGGTTCACAGGTGTGTATTGACTAGGCTTAGGTGCATAGGTGGTTCACAGGTGTGTATTGACTAGGCTTAGGTGCATAGTCACAAGCTCTGAGATGAGCGTTTATTACCTGGGGGGGGGGGGGGGGGAGAGCACCTGAGTGAGAACACGGAATGGCATATCTATAGATATTTGATAGAGTCACTGACAAACCTGAAAGTGATGAGAAATGTTTTTTTAATTTTTTATGTAAAAGGTTTGGTAATGCTGTATTTAAGTTGTGTAAGGAATAATCTCATATTGTCTGCAATACAAATAATACTCAAAATTTTTTTTGTGATTTGTATGTATAGTGCACGAGTATCTAAACAAAATTAACTTGTTAATATCTGACTGGAATTTAGTAATCATTATCTTATTAAATAAAAAAAAAAAAAAGCAATCTTTTCCCCTCAGTTTAGGCCAATATGTATTTTTCTACAAATTTTTTGGTAATAAAAAAAAAAAAAAAAAAATAATTGCGAAAAGCGTATATTGATTGGTTTGCGCAAAAGTTATAGCATCTACAAAATAGGGGATAGTTTTATTGCATTATTATTTTTTACTAGTAATGGCGGCGTTCTGCGATACGGCATAGCGTTGCTTTAACTGACAATTGCGCGACATTATGGAGAGCTATAAAACAAAAACAAAATAAAAAAAAAAAAAAGCAATCTTTTCCCTCAGTTTAGGCCAATATGTATTTTTCTATTTTTTGGGTAAAAAAAAAAAAAAAAAAATAATTGCGAAAAGCGTATATTGATTGGTTTGCGCAAAAGTTATAGCAACAAAATAGGGGATAGTTTTAGTACTATAAAAAAAAATGCACTGATTACTGTATAAATGTCACTGTATAAATGTCACTGGCAGAGAAGGGGTTAACAGTGTTCCCTATGTGTGGGTACTAACTGTGGGGGATGGGACTGACTATAGGAAATGAGAGATCGTGGTTCCCAGCTCGTAGTAACTCACAATCTCTCTCCCCTCACAGAACTGGGATTTGTGTGTTTATACACATACACATCCCTGTTCTGCCTCTCGTGCCCGTGATTGCTCGTGGCCGCCGGTCATCGCAACTGCCGGTCACTAGCATCGGCACCCCTGCTGTGCAGCGGGCGCGGGCCTGCTATCCCGCTTAAAAGGGACGGACGTATAGTTACGACAGTTCACGGGATCGTGCTGACCTGCCGCACCCAATGACATAGGATGCATTAAGGTGAAAAAACACGAGATGGTTCTGCATCTTTCTCCACGTGGTGAAGAGGTGTTCCAGAGCTGGACGGGGTGTAGAGGGAGTGCGTGGCAGATTGTTGGGGTCCAAAAGGCTCAGTTTGACCAAAATATCTTGACCTTCAGGGATAGAGGTGGCGATATAGGTTGTACCATTGTGCGGAATAATCAGCTTAAAGGGGAAACTGTAGTGGATCCTAGCTTTGGATAGTACCGCTGTGATTCCTTTAATTTTTCTGCATCTATCAAGTGTTGCTTGTGAAATAACTGGATAAATCTGCAACTGTACCCCATCTACAGTGAGGTTTCTAATGCTACGTGCTGCACGCATTATTTCCTCCTTTTCTAGGAAGTCTAGGACAATGTCCCTGGGGGAGGGTTTAGTCCTTAAGGCACGATGAACGCGATCACATAAAAATGGACTGAGGGTCTTGTTCTGGCAGTAGATTTAAATAATTTAGTGGAGTATTCAGGTAAATCTGTGATAGAGATTCTGGGGCCCCCTCTTATCCTGAAATTTTTTCTCCTGTTTGTTGTCCAAATCTTCCACGTGTACTTGCAACTGTGTAAAAGCTGAGGACAGGGATTCATGTTCTCTTGAGAGATCATTAAATGCAATTGCCAATTCATCATGCTTGTTTTCTAGTAAGTCTGTTTGCCTAGTGCTGCAATTTCCTGACACAGAGTTGTAGTAGATTTTTGGATCTCAGCCTGGAATTTGGCGAGTAATTTTGAGCAAAGGGTGTCCAGGCCGACATCCAGATCTGCTTTTGACAGAGGAATGTACTCACTGTTTCCAGGGTCTCTGTACTCTGTTCTTGTGCAGTAGAAGAGGCAGATGGGGTGGGCAGAGCGCCAGCACCATTTTTAGCCACGCTGCCCCGTTCTTGTGACCTGAGGAGGCAGTGTGCGAGGGACTTCTGCTGTCCTCCTTGCCTCCTCTTCTGCAATGTAGGCATGCACAGATGATAGTGTGTGGGGGTGCCTGTAACTTGTGCCGATTTTGGAGGTTATTGTCCACGGGTGAGTGGCAGAAAGCCCTGAGGAGACCAGAGCTCTCTAGAAGCACATTCAAAAGGCAGTTGAGTTTAGAAGCATTTTTTGGAACACTAATAATAATAATAATAATAATAATAATAATAATAATAATAATAATAATAATAATAATAATAATAATAGGCGTTCAGGACTTCTAGACGTTTTATGTTTTTTTTTTTAAACATAGACGAGATATTTTTTTTTTTAAACGCTTCTAGACGTAAATGTGGCTAAATGGACGTTTTAGTTGTCAGTTTATAGCTGTCAGGTTAAATCGTTCAGGAGGAGATTAAAACAACATCCTGTGTACACGAGACAATGATTAGATGTGGTGGCTGCATTCGTTTTGTTGTTTTTATTTTACTTTTTTCCCCCCCATATTCACGCAGTGATCTGGCCAGTAACACACCTCCTGTATTAGAATGCCCTCACCCTGGATGAAGCACCACAGGGGGGCACCTTTGGACAGCAGCAAACTGAAGCCAAACTCCAGCTAATACTTTCAAATCAGTTACAGCAAACAAGCTTTTTTGGGGGGGATAAAGATTTTACATTATGTAATTAAAAAAAAAAAAAAAAGGGAGCTGACCATTTTAAGCACCCCTGTCAGTGGTAAATGGTTTGAGTCATCCTAACTGCTACATCTGCAGGATAGCTTGTGCTGGTGAAAAATAACAGACTTAGGATTACCTTCGGATTTACCAAAAGGTAAATAGACTGAGCACTTTTTAAAGTGCAGTTGCCCCAGAGCTTAGTAAAATAAGGGGGAGCTCTGATGAATGCCATCATCCAATCATGTGCAAGCAAAAATGCTGTTTTTTTTTATTTCCCTTGCATGGGATTGGGTATTCTTTGTAAAGTGAAGGCTCCCCTCATTTACTAAGCTCTGAAGCAAATGCCCTTTCCCAAGTGCACAGTCCATTTCTCTTTAGTAAATCAACCCCTTAGGCTCCATGTACACTGAAGCTCCTAAATGGCCATTTTTGGAAATTCCTTTTTTTTCGGATTTTTTTTTTAAATTATTATTTATTTATTTTTTAACAGCCCATAAACTCCCCTCCATGTTATCCAAGGTGTCCAAGCACACATGTACGTTTATCAGAAGTGGAGTTTCTGGGCCGTTTTCTGAACGCCTAAAAAAAAAAAAATTGCATTCAGGAGTTCCATTTCTGTCCACAAAAAAACGATGATAAACGCTCAAAAACATGGCTCACCAGCGTTTAACGTTTTTGAGCCATTTAAAAAAAAAAAAAAAAAAAAAAAAAAAAACACAAACACGCTATTGCAAAAAAGGTAAAAAAAAAACAAAAAGAAGAAGGACGGTGACTTTAGGCGATCTACAGCATCTGGTGGTAAAAATGCTGTATCTCTATATTTTATTATGCAACATACAGCAACACACCATTGTAATGTGAACAAAACAATTGTCTATCTGTCCTTGAGTTGACTGGCATTGATCGGGCACAGAAACACGCCAGTCACCACATATAGTTTGGACGAGCCCTTACATGTCCACACATTAATAGTCTGTTTAGTAGCTCTGGCTAGTCACAGGACGGCCTTCACAAGTCTCAGAGGTGAAATGCTTGGCATTGTAAAAATCGGATCTATAATTAACCAGTACTGACAGAACTTTGATATCACACCATCATGCAGCTAATGGGCACTTGGCCAGTACGAGAGAGAGCTTGGGGCAGCATTTTCTCCAGAAAAAGCAAACATTTAACTTTTACCCATACCAGAGAGAGATCTATAGCTATAGATATAGAGAGAAAAAAAAAAAAAATAAAAAAAAAAATCGTACATACACTTAGGTCCATATATATTATTTGGACACAATTTTTATACTTTTGGTTCCGTATGCCACCAGAATAAAATTAAAAATGAAACAATCCAATGTGAAGTGCAGACTTTCAGCCTTAATGCGAGGGGTTGAACATAAATATCAAGTACAAATTTTAGGAACTGCAACCATATAAATAGAATGTTAATTTTTAAGATTTTGCTGAGAATCCTTTACTGGCAATGACTGCCTGACATCTGAAACCCATGGACATGGGTTTGCTCCTTTCTGATGCGTTGCCAGGCTCTAACTGCAGCTGTCTTCAGCTGTTCTTTGTTTGTGGGTCTTTCTGGCTTTAGTTTTGCCTTCAGCAAGTGAAATGCATGCTCAATTGGGTTGAGATCAGGCGATTGACTTGGCCTTTGCAGAATATTCCACTCATTTTCCTTCAAAAGCTCCTGGGTTGCTTTTGCAGTGTGTTTTTGGATCATCTGTACTGTGAAGCGCTGTCCAATCAACTGACTGTATATCTCTAAACACTGCAGAATCCATCATCAATAAACCCCAATGACTCATTACCACTGGAAGCGATGCATGCCCATGCCAACACACTGCAAGCTTCACCATGTTTTACAGATGACTTTGTGCGCTTTGGATCATGAGATGTTCATGAGATGTTCCAAGCCTTCTCCACACTTTTTTCTTCCTGTCATTCTGGTACAGATTAATCTGGTACACATTAATCTTAGTTTCATCCATCCAAAGAATGCTTTTCCAGAACTGGTTTTGCTTTTTTAGCCGTTTCTGGCAAAGTCGAATCTGGCTTTTCTATTCTTCAGGCTTATGAATGGTTTGCACCTTGTGGTGAACCCTCTGTATTTGCTCTTGTGAAGTCTTCTCTTGATTGTCAAAGTCTACAATGATACACCCACCTCCTGGAGAGAGAGAGTGTCCCATTTGTCTGGATGTTGTAAATGGGTTTTTCTTTACCATCGAAAGGATCCTGCGATCATCCACCACTGTTGTCTTCCAGGCCTTTTTATGTTGCTGAGCTCACCAGTGAGTTCCTCTTTCCTCAGAATGTACCAAACTGTTAATTTAGCCACTCCTAATGTTGCCGCTATCTCTCTGATGGATTTGTTTCGTTTTTGAAGCTTTACGGATCGCTAGTACGGTGCCTTTGACAGCCAATTTCACTTTTTTGTCAGACAAAAGCTGATGTGCAGGCTATAAAATTTTTGTCGGATGTGAACTCAACGTCTGATTTTCAGATGGTCAGTACAGAAATCGCTACACAAAAGTCGAAAGTACAAACACGCATGATCGGAATCAAGGAACGACCGGGAAGAGTTTGGTGTTGTAAACTACTGTTTGTAATCTAGGATTCACATTCGTGATGCGGCAATTGATGAAATGACGAAAATGCAGGGCATATTCTCATCTTCTTTAATGGGATAATAATGAAGTTGCTTTGCTGGTGATACTGATGTGTGGAGCTCCGAGGATGGCTGCCTGAGCCGAGAGCTCCAGCCTGGCATAACGGCGCCTGTGTGTCTTCACAGCAAAACGCACTGACACAAATTTTCACAGGCAGACTCCCTATTAACCCGGGAGCACCCCCAATATTAAATCATTAAGAAAGGACTCCAGACCCTAATTTAAGTCTGTGGTTTATGAGGGAAAAGCCAAGATGGCTGCCGCTACACAGAATACAGAACCCAGAGCGCTCTGCATTCTACAATCTGGTTGGGAGGGAGGAGCGAGACAGGAGGGGCTTCTTTTATCACTAGATATGCAAAAAGCCGTTGACAGTTTCTTGGCCATACATATTCTCCCTTAGGCTTGATTCACACCTATGCATTTTTTAGTGCTTTTTGCATTTTGCAGGATTTACTCTACAGAAATTGTTCCATAGGAAACCATGTTAAATGGACTGTAGTGCAAATCTGCAAAATGCAAAAAGCACTAAAAATGCATAGGTGGGAATCCAGCCTTATAGAGCGTTGGGGCTTTGGAAGGTGCTTTATAGGCCTACTGCAATCCCTGTACTCGCACCCTAAGGCACTAATCCATCTACAAGGACATTTTTCTAAATCAATAAATACAGCCAGGGATGTCCGCTTTCCCCTCTAATACTCACTATTACTATAGAGACTTTGGCAATAGCCATTCGTCACAAACCAAACATTAAAAGGGGTATCCTGTGGAGATCAAACCCACAAATGGACATTTTGCGGATGATCTCCTTCTATTCGTGACTTCTCCGTTGACTCCATTGTATTCTATATACTTTGAAAATAAAATATTTTCAAATAAAATATTTTGAAAGTAAAAATCGTTACATATCTGAGTGCAGATTCCCCCTTACATCAGGGTCCCCAGAGAGCTGCCCCTTTCCAGAGGTTTTCCTATATGATAGATAGATATGTGAGGGGAAAAAAAAAAAAAAAGTATTTGATCCCATGCTGATTTTGGACGTTTGCCCACTCACAAAGAAATGATCACTCTATAAAATGTTACCAAAAATATGTAGCAGAATACATATTGGCCTAAATTGATGAAGAAATGTTTTTTATTTTTTTGGTATTAGATATGTTTTATAGGAGAACGTAAAAAAAAAAAATTATTTTGTTTTCCAAAATTGGTCGTCATTTTATTTTTTTTTCATTATAAGCAAACACAAAAAAGGTGATCAAACACCATCAAAGGAAAGCTCTATTCGTGGAAGAAAAAAAAAAAAAAAAAGAAGAACATCAATTTTATTTGGGTACAATGTCGCACGAACGCGCAATTGTCATTTAAAATACCGCAGTGCCGTATCGTAAAAAATGGCCTGGTCATGAAGGGGAGGGGTGAATCTTCCACATGTCAAGTGGTTAAGGTGAACAGTCTAATATCATATTGGATTTAAAAAATAAAAAAATTCTCAGGAGCCTGCAGAGCATTGCACTTGCAATCAGTGGATCGCAGGTGTAATATCAGGCTCCTGCAGATACTGTCTACATCTTTCTTGCTTGTACCTCTGTACAGGCTGTTAGCAAGCTGGAGGATGTGTGAATGGACTACAAGAGCGCTCATCAGCACTGTCATAGTTCACTGAAAAATACAAGTCATCTGATGCGGTGGCAGATGGGACTTGTAGTTCATTCACAGATCTCTGTGATTGAAAGACACAGCCGCACTGATTTTGAAATGTAACAGCAATTGTGGGGAGAGGAACCCCCTGCTTGCTTTCATGGAGGGGCTGCACAGTACTATTGGCTCCAAACAAACTACATATCCCAAGATGCAACTCACACATGATTGGTGATGTCACAGCCTCCGGCTTCACCGTACGCGTTTTGTCAAAAATTACATCCTCATGTACCGTATTTATCGGCGTATAACACGCACTTTTTTCCCCTTAAAATCAGGGGAAAATCGTGGGTGAGTGTTATACGCTGATACCCGCTGATTTTCTTCTTAGGGGAGCGAGCGGAGCCAATATTCCGAAAGCCGCCTGTATTTTCGACTATTTTCGGCTCCTCTCGCAGTTCCGCCCATCTCCACTGATTGCGAGCGGAGCCGAGCACCAACAACAGAAAGAAATCCGAGTTCGGCTATTTTCGGCTCCTTTCGCAGTCCCGCCCCTGTCTGCGAGCAGAGCAGAGACTAGCCGAACTCGGATTTCTGTATGTTGTCAGCGCTCGGTCTTCTCGCAATCAGTGGAGGGGGGCGGGACTGCGAGAGGCGCCGAAAATACACGCGGCTTTCGTTATGTCACGCGGCGCTCGTCCTCCACTCGGCGCCAATTTTAAACGCTGCAAATGTACTGGGCAAGGCTGCACAGGCACTGGACAAGGCTGCAGATGGACACTGGACAAGGCTGCAATGATGGGCATTTAAATGCAAGTTTTTTTCCTTAAACTTCCCTCCTTAAAGTTTTTTCCTTAATATTTCCTCCTAAACTTGGGGTGCGTGTTATACGCCGATAAATACAGTAATTTGTTTGACGGCCGATAGCATCGGCTTTGATGTAAGTGTTTTCACAGTTTTAGATAGAAATTCGTCCTTCAATTTTACACTATTTGTAGCGTGGGGCACACACACACACACACACGATTACCTCGCCCTGCCTTCAATTATGCCCCAAAGAAATATATGAAACACATCTTTGGCATCATTTCAAATGTGCACGATTAAAAAAGGGACTGATCAAAGTGGGCACAGCCAACATCTGCAGCTCCCCGCAGCTAGCAGGGAGGAGCATGCACATCTAAATGGATACCAGAGATGTGTTGAAAGAACTTAACAGTAAACTTGGAGCAAAGACAAGCAGAAAAGCCAACTGAATACTTCACTGTCTCAAGGGAGGTATTTCCTGAACACATAATGATTTCATTGAAATACACTTGATTGTCAAAAGTATTGTAACGCCTGCCTTTACACATACATGAACTTTAATGGCACCCCAGTCTTAGTCTGTAGGGTTCAATATCGAGTTGGCACACCCTTTGCAGCTATAACAGCTTCAACTCTTCTGGGAAGCCTGTCTACAAGGTTTAGGAGTGTGTCTATGGGAATGTTTGACCATTCTTCGGGATTAAGGTGTGGGGTTTCAATGAAGGGCAATCTTAAGGCGCCAGCATACCAAGACATTGTGGACAATTTTATGCTCCCAACTTTTTGAGAACAGTTTGGGGATGGCCCCTTCCTGTTCCAACATGACTGTGCACCAATGCACAAAGCAAGGTCCATAAAGACATGGATGAGTGAGTTTGGGGTGGAGGAACATGACTGGCCTACACAGAGTCCTCAACCCAATCCAACAGAACACCTTTGGGATAAATTAAGGGCAGAGACTACGAGCCAGGCCTTCTCGTCCATCATCAGCGCCTGACCTCACAAATGCACTTCTGGAAGAATGGTCAAAATTCCCATGGAAACACTCCTAAACCTTGTGGACAGCCTTCCCAGAAGAGTTGAAGCAGTTATAGCTTATGCAACTAAATATTGAACCCTACGGACTAAGACTGGGGTGGCATTAAAGTTCATGTGTGTAAAGGCAGGCGTCCCAATACTTCTGACAATATAGCATATTTTAATTGCAAGTTCACTGAGGGGGGGAGATGGGTAACAGGGGAAGATATTATAAGAGTACATTGCACTTCAGCTTTTTTTATGCAATTCATGTGCAGATACAAAGAATCCTTAATGTGTTGCTGGAACTATGTATGTAATGTCAACAAAAACCAGGAGCAGAGACCACTCACCATCCCCGGGCCCACTGTGCTTTGTAGTGTTGATAGTACCTGTCTTACGAATTCCTGCAGAGAAGAAATAAAAATATGCAAGTTACAAATTTACTGAACAAGTGTTTCTTTTTTAACCCCATGTAAAGTGCATTTGAGCACAATCTAGTAATCTGCTTCACTTGTGCCAAGCAAGTACCGAAAAATGTTTAAAAAAAAAAAAAAAAAAAAAAAATTGAAAACACCACAGGGGCAAAGTGGACTATGATGATACAGGTTAAAATTAGAATAAATTTATATAATATATATATATATATATATATATATATATATATATATATAATTATATATATATATAAATATATATATATATAATATATATATATATATATATAACAAAAAAGTACAACTTAAAAATAAAATAAATAAAAACCTATCCATGCCTCCTACTAAATACCTTGGACTGTCTACATTCCAAAAAAAAAAATAAGAAAAAAAAAAATAAAGAAGGGTCATTTGGGGGTATTTGTACTGTCCTGACATTTTTGAGCCTCATGAAATGATAGGTCGTCAGTACATAAGGATTAATCGATTTTCTTATTATATACATACACTCACAAAAGTGAGTACACCCAGGGCCGCTGTTAGAAATTATGGCGCCCCGTACAGCCTAACCGACGGGGCCCCGTTTGACCACGCCCTTGACCCCACCCCTGTCACCACCCCTAACCCCGTCTCAAAACAAAAAGGCAGGTTTGTTGCCGTTTACACATGCGTGCGGGGCCAACGTGTGCGTTCGCAATTGTGCATAAGCACGAAGAAGCTGGAGCAGTTTACATTTATTTTTTATATTATTTTGTTGAAAGAATTACATCTTTCATTTTTTTTTTTTGCTTTCACAAGGGATGAATTACATCCCTCGTGATAGCAGGGCCATGACAGGTCCTCTTTATGGAGAGATCTGGGGTCTTTTAGACCACATATCTGTCCTTCAAAGCATGTGATCAAACCAATATTGATTTGATCAGATGCTTTTTCAATGGCTTGTTTCCTCCCACTGGCGCCACACAGTGGGAGGAACGACATCCATCCCTCACTGTGTCCCAGGAACTGAATGCTACTGGTTGCATCTTGAAGGTAGTGCGGGGACCCCCTTCCACTGCCATTAAAAGTAATCTAGGCACTAGGATTACTTTTACTTTGTGCAGAATCACTGGGGCTAAAAAAATTATATCTGATCATTGCTGCAGTGATGAAAGAGATATGACAGATATATCACCGCGCAGTTAAAATGCAGCTCCACTGTACATGTTTACTGCTCCCCCAAGTGAAGTGTAAAGTAGTGTAAAGAAGTGTAAAGTAGCAGCTTATCAGCATTACAATCATCACAGGCAGCACAGTAAGCAGGGGCTCTATCATGGCTGTATGTCACATGGCTGTTTGCTGACTTTGTTAACTTATGGCTGTACTAACACAGCACAGCCATAACAAAGTCAGCAGCCATGAGACACAGAGCCATGATAAAGCCCCTACTTACTGTGCTTCCTGTGAAGACTATTGTAATGCTAATGATAACCTGCTGTGTTGTGAGTTCTAGTCTAAGGACACAGTGAGGATTCTATTCTCCACTCACTGTGTCCATTGCAGCCATTCTCTCCTTCCTGTTCCCTGTCAGCCTCCTCGCATCTCAGGACCTGAGAACGGTGGGCGCCGGGAGGAGAATCATAGTATCACTCCGCCGGCCGGGACTAACTGAGTAGCGGTCGGGCTGGGTATACATCCGCTCCCGAAAATGAAGAAATAGTCCCTCCTCTGTGTGCACCTGGGCCCCTCTGTTGACCTGGGGGCTCCATAATACAAGTAGTAGCGGGGGAGAAGTTTACCAAGCTAAATTTTTTTAGGTTTTTATTTAATGCAGCAATGAGCTGTAATGCTGGCCGGGCCCCTCTATGCCGCTGATAGGGCCGGGCCCCGTACAACAGGGCAGGGTCTACTGCCCTATCAGCGGCCCTGAGTACACCCCTCACATTTTTGTAATTATATCTTTTCATGTGACAACACTGAAGAAATACACTTTGCTACAATGTAAAGTAGTGAGTGTACAGCTTGTATAAACAGTGTAAATTTGCTGTCCCCTCAAAATAACTCAACACACAGCCAATAATGTCTAAACCGCGGGCAACAAAAGTAAAAACACCCCTAAGTGAAAATGTTCAAAATGGGCTCAAAGTGTCAATATTTTGTGTATCCACCATTATTTTCCAGCACGGCCTTAACCCTCTCGGGCATGGAGTTCCCCAGAGCTTCACAGGTTGCCACTGGAGTCTCTCTTCCACTCCTCCATGATGACATCACAGAGCTGGTGGATGTTAGAGAACTAGTGCTCCTCCACCTTCCATTTGTGGATGCCCCACAGATGCTCAATAAGGTTATAAAACCATAGTTTGTGGACTCTAACACACACTGATTTGGGTTGTCTTCACCAAAGAAATGTAGCAGAATACATTCTGACCTAAAATTATGAACAATTATTTATTTGCTACATTTTATAACAGAATAGAGCTGGGTGATTTTCTAAAAAAAAAAAAAAAAAATCTGTGATTTAAAAAAAAACTCGATTCGAAACAATTTTTTATTTTTTTGATGGACACCGCACCGGTCCTGAGGAGCTACAGGCAGGAGTTTTTAGGCGAGGCCGCAGCGTCGGCCTAGTCCGCAAGGCCAGACGCCGCGGCCTCGCCTAAATAACTCCTCCCTGCAGCTCCTCAGGACCGACGCAGTGTCAAAAAACAAACGATTTGCTGAAATTTTGAATCGATTTGACCTCTCGACTCGATTCAAGATTTAAATCAATTTTTTTCCCCAGCCCTATAACAGAAACAAAGAAGCATTTCTCCATCCCAATCACCACCCCCCAACATTTTTTTTTGGTGTTTTTTGGTTTATTTAGATTAAAAAAAAAAAAAAAAAAAAGTGGTGATCGTGAAATTTTTTTTTTTTTACCTGCAAGGTAATGTCATCGCATACTAGCACATTTGAAACTTTCCTGAAAATGAAGCATTCCAGCGATGCAATCACTGGAGGCCTTCACCTGGTTTGCTTCCGGGTTCGCGGACTCCAGCTCTGTGACTGACTGGAGCCGCGATGACATCACTCCCACGCATGCACGCAGGAGCCGCCGTTCATTGCACACTGCTCTGAAGGAACGGCAAAAGCCTGTAGGAGCCGCTACTTTGAGCTGCAGGATACCTGCATGGCATCAGAGATCTGCTGATCGCTGGTGGAATGCATTACAGGCTCCTGCAACAAAAAAAATTATAAAATGCAAATTTTTTTACCTGCAAAAAAAAAAAAAAATGTGCATTTATTATTTTTTCTGAAAATGTGAACTAATCCTTTAACTAAAGCTGGATGCACACTATACATATGCCTGATTGCATACAAATTGAAAGTGTTTAGGTTTGACCTCATATATGGTTTTGGTGAATCAAAAGGAAAAAAAAAATATTTGTATAAATGAAAATTGTATATTGTGTACAGGGGGTCCCCGCGTTAAGAACTCGTTAGGGACTGTCCTCCTGTTCTTAAATCGGAAATGCGCAGAACGACAATTATGGACATTTCCGATGTTCCGTCAAATGCCGCTCTGCGCATGCGCAGCAAATTACGGACATTTCCGATGTTTGCCGTCATTTTCCGAGGCTCCGTCTGGCCGCGCATGCGCAGAACGGCCGAAGGTCCGCGGAAAATAGCAGAGGGTCCCCGCAGCGCCCAGTTTGTAAGTAGGAGAGGTTCGTAGGTCGGGTGTTCGTAAGTCGGGGACCCCCTGTATCCAGCTTTAGGGAACTCTTGCAGCTGTCTTTCCACTGTACATGTGTGAAACACACTCCGTCTTGTGAATTCCACAGTCTGATGTGTCCCAAAAGGCTGCAGGGAAAGGAAGGGGCCCCAACTTCCACTCAGATCACCCCAGCTATCTAACTGGAAGTGGGTACCTATCAAAACCAAAAAGCCGTACCCCACACTTTTCTTTTAAACTGTATGACATATTGTGACACTGAAACACACCACCAAACCAACACAGATGCATTTTAGCACAGGGGTTGCAGTGAATACGTCATTACAATTTTTTTTTTTTTTTTTTTTTTTTAAAGGTGCAAGACATGTGATAAGCACGATCAGTGAGAACTTTATGACCACCCACCTAATATTGGGTAGGTCCCCCTTTTGCCACCAAAACTGCCCTGACCCATCCAGGCATGGACCCTACTAGACGGAAGGTATGTTGTGGTATCTGGAACCAAGCCTTCAGTAGCAGATCCTTTAAAGTGGTTGTAAACTCTGTTACACCACTTTTAGACCCCTTTCACACCGAGGGCGTTTTGCAGGCGCTATAGCGTTAGAAATAGCGCCTGCAATCCGCCCTAAAACAGCTGCACTGTTGTCTGTAGTGTAAAAGCCCGAGGGCTTTCACACTGCAGCGGTGCGCTGGCAGGACGTCACAACAAGTCCTGCCAGCAGCTTCTTTGGAGCGGTGAACTCACCGCTCCTCCAGTGCTGCTCCCCATTAAAATCAATGGGGCAGCGCTGTAATATTGCAGCGTTTGGCCGGGGGTTTTAACCCTTTCTCGGCCGCCAGCGGGGGGTAAAAGCAACCCGCTAGCGGCTGAAATGCGCTGCAAATCCGACGGTAAAACACTGCCAAAAATAGCGGCGTTTTACCGCCGACGCTATGGGCGGTGTGGTGTGAAAGGGGTCTTACATACAGGTAAGCATATAATAAGACTCACCTGCAGGTACTGGAAATATCGCCTAAAACTTGCACCGTTTAGGAGACATTCACTGTATCCACATCATCAGCACATGTGCACTGAAGATATGGCCCGCTCGTGCCGTTTAAGGAGCTGTTTTTTTTTGTTTTTAAAAGCCAGTGGCATGTGAAAGACACCCAAAAACGCCACCTGGTGCAAAAAAAAAAAAAAAAGTGCACACACAAAAAGAGAGAAACACAAAACGTGCAACAGGTGTGACACTGATCTTCCCTAGGAAGGACCTTACTCTGATCCCCTGGAGCGTTAGGCTCCAGACGGGGATTGAGGTACTTCACTTGGGTCCATCGGGCCGAAACCAGGCGGTCCCCCTTTCTCTGGAGGGTCTGCCAAAAAAAGACCCACCCAAGTACTCAGTGGGGCTCCCCCGAAGGGAGACCCCATGAGAGAGGGTGAACTAAGCCAGAAGGTCATGTCCACCTCCATCCCAAGACTTTCAAGGTAGGCCCAAGGACCCACCACACCCTACTCATCACACAGTGACAAACGTGTAACACATCAAACAAAAAAAAGTGACAAACAATGGGGTAAAATAAATAGGAAAGTGGGGAGAAGGAAGTGGGAGAGGTGAAAAAGTGACCATTGTGCAATACAATGGCCAGGAATAAAAATTTCCCCTGGTCCTAGCCAAAAGGCTCGGCCCTAGAAGCAGGCGTAAAAAAAAAAAAAAGTGTGTATAGTGAAGTGACCGTGGTGCCATAAATCAATGTGACCCTCACTCACAGTGATTGTCTGGCACCTCTGAACTGCCACTTCACAGGCTTTTCGTTACAACCCTGACCCACAACCAAGACCACAGCAGCCCCCACCCCAGGCAGGAAGGCCTGAAGTTCTGACATCTTGGGGAGAGCCCTGGATTGAGACTCAACCCTCGCTCCCATCACTCCTACCTAATTACATTCAGGAAGAGAGATTAAGGTCTGGTGTGACCCCTCTTACACCTCCATCCCTAATAATGCACAAAAATTACATTCAGGAGATACTAACCACTACCCCCCTCCCCCCATAAAGCAGGAGGAGCCGGTATTCTCTCCCGAATAACTGACCAGAGCTAGAGCTACCCCAATCTAGGCCATAAGGCCAGGGACCCGACCCTCTGGCCAGACCCAATGCAGCACCCATCCTCACCAGGAGCACCCTTCCCAACGGCTCAGACTCAACCATGGGCCAGCCCCCAGTATCTGTCGGGGCAGCACGGCGTAGTCACTACCGAAACCGCCCTTCCGGGTGCAATGACACCATTGGATTTGCCTGCCCTCCCCAATGGGAGCAGCACAGCGCCTCCTCTGGCAACTGATACCACACTTGATCTTAGCCAAAAGGCCCGAGAAGCGACTTTTCTGTTTTTGACATCATCACAATGGACCCTCCTTCCTGATCGGCTGAGACACAGTAGCGGCACTATTGGCTCCCGCCGCTGTCAAAGTCAGTTAGCCAAGCAGGAGATAGAGGGGGCAGGGCTGAAAAGGTAGCTCTTTTTCTAAATGGACACACAGAGCTGCAGCTTGGCTCGGGTGCCCCCATAGCAAACTGCTTGATGTGGGGGCACTCAACAGGAGGGAGGGACCAGGAGCGCAGGAGAGGGACCTGAGAAGAGGAGGATGTGGGCTGTTCTGTGCAAATCCAACTGCACAGGGCAGGCAAGTATAACATGTTTGTCATTTTTATAGAACAAAAAACAGACATTACAATCACTTTAATATATCTCACAGACTATCAGATGCCCTGTAACCCAATAATCATTGTTATTCACTTCATCGGTCATTGTACATAAAGTTATGGCTGATCTGTAATTATTTCAGGTCTGATCAATTAATTATTTGCGCTCCCACTACAGCCCCCCCCCCCCCAGTGCCACTCTACAGCTCCCCCCAAATAATCACCCCGCCAGTGCCGCTCTACAGCGCCCCCCAAATAATCACCCCGCCAGTGCCGCTCTACAGCGCGCCCCCCCCAAATAATCACCCCGCCAGTGCCGCTCTACAGCGCGCCCCCCCCAAATAATCACCCCGCCAGTGCCGCTCTACAGCGCCCCCCCAAATAATCACCCCGCCAGTGCCGCTCTACAGCCCCCCCCCCCAAATAATCACCCCACCAGTGCCGCTCTACAGCCCCCCCCCCCAAATAATCACCCCACCAGTGCCGCTCTACAGCCCCCCCCCAAATAATCACCCCACCAGTGCCGCTCTACAGCCCCCCCCCCAAATAATCACCCCACCAGTGCCGCTCTACAGCCCCCCCCCCCAAATAATCACCCCACCAGTGCCGCTCTACAGCCCCCCCCCCAAATAATCACCCCACCAGTGCCGCTCTACAGCCCCCCCAAATAATCACCCAAACACCAAAAAAGAGCCAAAGAAAAAAAAAAAAAAAAAACTAAACTACAAAACAAACAGAAAACCACCCCCCCCCAAATAATCACCCCACCAGTGCCGCTCTAAGCACAGCCCCCCCCCCCCAAATAATCACCCCACCAGTGCCGCTCTACAGCCCCCCCCCCCAAATAATCACCCCACCAGTGCCGCTCTACAGCCCCCCCCCCCCAATTAATCACCCACCAGTGCCGCTCTACAGCCCCCCCCCCAAATAATCACCCGCCAGTGCCGCTCTACACCCACCAGTGCCGCTCTACAGCCCCCCAAATAATCACCCGCCAGTGCCGCTCTACAGCCCCCCTCCAAATAATCACCCACCAGTGCCGCTCTACAGCCCCCCCCAAATAATCACCCCACCAGTGCCGCTCTACAGCGCCCCCCCCAAATAATCACCCCGCCAGTGCCGCTCTACAGCGCCCCCCCAAATAATCACCCCACCAGTGCCGCTCTACAGCCCCCCCCCCAAATAATCACCCCCACCAGTGCCGCTCTACAGCCCCCCCCCCCCAAATAATCACCCCACCAGTGCCGCTCTACAGGCCCCCCCCCAAGCCCCCCCCCAAATAATCACCCCACCAGTGCCGCTCTACAGCCCCCCCCCCAAATAACACCACCCCACCAGTGCCGCTCTACAGCGCTCCCCCAAATAATCACCCCACCAGTGCCGCTCTACAGCCCCCCTCCAAATAATCACCCACCAGTGCCGCTCTACAGCCCCCCTCCAAATAATCACCCGCCAGTGCCGCTCTACAGCCCCCCTCCAAATAATCACCCTGCCAGTGCCGCTCTATCGCCCCCCCCAAATAATCACCCCACCAGTGCCACTCTACAGGGCCCCCCATAATCACACCAGTGCCGCTCTACAGGGCCCCCCAATAATCACCCCACCAGTGCCGCTCTACAGGGCCCCCCAATAATCACCCCGCCAGTGCCGCTCTACAGGGCCCCCCCAATAATCACCCCGCCAGTGCCGCTCTACAGCCCCCCCCCCCCATATTTACCACACCAGTGCCTCTCTACAGCGCAACCCCCCCCCCCCCATATTTACCACACCAGTGCCTCTCTACAGCGCACCCCACCCCCCAATAATCACACCATTGCCGCTCTACAGGGCCCCCCCAATAATCACCACCACACCAGTGCCGCTCTGCAGCGCCCTCCCCCCCAATAATCGCCCCACCAGTGCCGCTCTACAGCGCCCCCCAAAAATTGCCCCGCCAGTGACGCTCTACTTCACCCATGTCACGGAATAAGCCCCCAGTCCAGTCCGGAGGGTGACAATCAATGATCAGTATTAGAATATCATTCATCAGATGTCTATATAAAAAGTTGTCCCATATTTCATTGATGAAGTTGTATCATTGTACCCCAGGATGGAGACCTCCAGTACAGAGCCCAGCACACTGTGTCCCCGGAGGTGTCCCTGCTCAGTACTGAGCACAGGTGACACTCCCCGGAGCCCAGCCGTCACATGACCCGCCCCCGGCTACACACAGTACAGTGCGGAAATCACACATCACCCCACAATACACATGAGGCCATACCTGTCTGCTGCCTGCAATCACAGCGTCACGTGACCCCCGGGTTGGCCGGGGGTTTTCACATTGATTCTTCTCTCGCTAGGAATGCTGGGAGTAGTTCCGGAGCCCCGTCCTTGTATGGGAGTGGAGGGGGAGCCGGACTACATCTCCCAGAATCCTCCAGCGGCCAGCGCGGTCAGGTGACCCGGGGGGCCAATCAATGCAGGGAGATGGTTTGTTATTGTAATTTTGAAACGCATTGAAGTGTGTAGATAATGAGGCATCTGGAGAGGATGGAGTTGGGGAACTTTGTCGTTGGAACACACAGGGGGGGTAGAAGATGGTTCTACAAAGTGATTTATACCATTGTGTGTGGTAGCAGTGTGAATTATGAAATAATACAATATAAATGAGGCATTACGGCACCAGTCACATCTGCGCATCGCGCAAACGCGCTTTTTTATTTCTGCACTTTAATGCAACATGCATAGGGAAGCCCATTAACTTGAATAGGTTTCCCCTATGTGCAACAATCACTCCTAAAGCTCCCGCACCTTTTTGGGTGTTGAGCTGTTGCGTGTATTTTTTTTTTACCGCATGTTGTCATGCGATTGCCACTTGTTTTGCTGTGCAAAACAAAACCTGCATTTGCTAGCTGTGTTTGGGGCGCCATTAACAAATAATGGAAAGTGCAAATTTTGCACGCTCTCAGAACACACTGATGTGAATGAGGCCTAATGCCACGTACAGACGATCGGACATTCCGACAACAAAACCGTGGATTTTTTTAAGACGGATGTTGGCTCAAACTTGTCTTGCATACACACGGCCACAAAAATGTCGAAAATTTCGAACGTCAAAGAACGTGGTGACGTACGACAACCTGAGAAAAATGAAGTTCAATAGCCAGTGCGGCTCTTCTGCTTGATTCTGAGCATGCGTGGAATTTTGTGCATCGCGATTGTGTACACACGATCGGCATTTCCAACAACAAATTTTGCTGTCGGGAAAATTTGAGAACCTGCTCTCAAACATTTGTTGGCGGAAATTCGGACCGCAAATGTCCGATGGAGCCTACACATGGTCGGATTTTCCGACAACAAGCTTACATCCAACATTTGTTGTCGGAAATTCCGATCGCGTGTACGCGGCATTAGTGTGGTCATACACAAGAGGAGGCGATGGCAAAAATGGAGGTTTTCCATCTGCTGCTGGCTTTCTGAACATTCGGCTTCTGTCGGACTGGCTGCCAGACACATGGGCCAGATGTCACCCGCACTAACCCCCGAAGGAGCTGCTGGTTATTTTTGGGCCTACCGTCACCTTCTTGACCTCGTTTGCGTCTAGGGCAGGGGTGCCCAACCTTTTGAAGAGCGAGGGCCACCTAAGCGACTTCGTAACCGGTCGTGGGCCACAATGAGCGGAGCGAGTGCAAGGCAGCCCACTCTACTCTATAGAGCCCCCTCTACTTTTTTTTCTTTTTGCGGATCAAATTGGAGGTAGGCGTTTGTACACAAGTCCATTGTACACAAGTCCATTTACAAAAAGGCGATGAATTAGAGATGAATGGAGGGTCCAATTGGGTCTGAATGACCGTGTGAAAGGGGCCTATGGCTCAGTGCAGGTAACCCTCAGGTGCACTGTTCTGCACCTGCGGATCAGTTTGAAAGCAGCCCAGTAACCACTGCAGAACAGATATGCCCATATATACACACTGTGATTTTAGTAATAAACTTACTATTAATAACAGTATTCTATTCCATCACAGAGCAGGAGGTCGCGGGCCACATCAGAGGGCTCCGCGGGCCACATGTGGCCCCCGGGCCACTGATTGGGCATCCCTGGTCTAGGGGTTTCCCGAGGTAGATGGCCCAAAGAACTGTAGAGACCTGACACTGGATCCACTTTAGGGATTTTTATTTGCAAAAACGTCAGGTGAAACACTGTCTCTCAACAGGGAATAGAGGGTATGGGTAGGAAGTTCAGGTACTCTTGGAACTGCTGACATCAAATGTCTCTCACTATGAAATCCAGGGAATAGCCATTCGCAACTGGATACTACAGCTATCGGATAAATCCCCTTTGGTGAATTTAGCAACCGACAGGTGATTCAGATAAAGCAAAGTCTCTGCCACAGACTTGGTTGTAGAACTTAAGAATGAAAAGTCTCTGCCACAGATTTGGTTTTAGCTGAAGGATGACGAACTTAAAGAACCCTCACACGGTACCAGTATCTTGCAGCCAGTCCAGCGATACCATATGAGTGTGGATTCTCCTGGTGTCCTTCCAGCTTAGCTTCCAGGCTCTTGCTGAGCAGCCAGCCTTGTGTGTGGCCCTCTTCTGAAGAGTCCTCCCCTGGTTATGTTCTCAGTTGCTGGGCCTTTCCAAAACCGAGACGGCACCGGACCACCTTAAAACCCTCCTTCCAGTTGCTGTGCCTCGGGCTAGCCAGCCCCGAGACTCGGAAATGGATGGATCCGCACCCCAGGCCATAAGGGCCATTGGGGGCTGGTCAGGAGGACCAGGACCAAGCAGTCAGAAAGATCTTCTGGACCGGAACCCTGAATCACGTGACCTCAGTACCTTAAGTACCCTCTCTCAGAATGCACAGCGAGACAACACACTCACTGATTGGCTCCGAGAAAGATTGGCACCCAATGCGTCCAAACGGACTGCGTTCCCATGTTTTCCAGAGGTGACACCGACACCTATGGCCAAGCAGGACACAATACAGTCCAGCCAAACTGGTACTGAGAGCATAATTTAGTACAAGTAACCCTAAAACCCAACTATGGTTTTAGAAACAGTAAATTTACAAAAAGATAGCGCATGCTCTTCAGGAGCCCGGCGCTACACAGGTAAGCTTTATTATAGGCTTACCTGTAGGTAAAAATCACAAAACAGACTTTACTACCGCTTTAATATATAACAATAAAGATAAAAACTGAAGATATAAATACACCTATGATAAAAAAATATAGACCCTTCATTTCTTTGTAAGTGGCAAACTTACAAAATCTGCAGGGGATCAAATAATTATTTTCCGCTCTGTATGTACAGTACATGTGCCGGTGATGTCATGAAAGTGCTCCAGCCATGTTTGCAAGAGAACAGGAAAGGTTAGAACAAATGTATAAATAGCAACATATACATTTATTATTAAGTGGTAGTAAAGGTATTTTGTTTAAGTGTTACCTACAGGTAAGCCTATAATAAGACCGCTGTCCCCTTGCTTTCTTCTCCCCTCAGTTCACTTGGAAGCACTGGACATCGATTGCCAGCAGTATTCAGTCACGCTGTGGGCTGTCAGAGTGTTTTCTCCACTCACCCCTCCCCCCCCCTGTCCTGTCAGCAGTGCAAGAGAAAGTTTTCTGCCCGGTCTGTTTCCCTCCCCATTGGCCATAGCGGAGGGTCAATCAGAAGAGACTAGGTGACGATCATGGGGCATGTAGTCCCGGAAGCCAGAGAGAGAGCTATCCAGTACCTGCACCACTAGAGAGAGAGCCACGTTGTACCCACACCACCAGAGAGAGAGCTACGCTGTACCCACACTACCAGAGAGAGAGCCACGCCGTACCTACACCACCAGAGAGAGAGCCACGCTGTACCCACACCACCAGAGAGAGAGCCACGCTGTACCTACACCACCAGAGAGAGAGCCATGTTGTACCTACATCACCAGAGAGAGAGCCACGCTGTACCCACACCACCAGAGATAGAGCCACCTTGTACCCACACCACCAGAGAGAGAGCTATGCTGTACCCACACCACCAGAGAGAGAGCTACGCTGTACCCACACCACCAGAGAGAGCCACGCTGTACCTGCACCTCCTGAGAGAGAGCTACGATGTACCCGCACCACCAGAGAGAGAGCCACGCTGTACCTGCACCACCAGAGAGAGAGCTACGCTGTACCCGCATCACCAGAGAGAGGGCCACACTGTACCCACACCACCAGAGAGAGAGCCACGCTGTACCTGCACCACCAGAGAGAGAGCCATCCTGTACCCATATCATCAGAGAGAGAGCTACGCTGTACCTGCAACACCAGAGAGAGAGCAATGCTGCACCCATACCACCAGAGAGAGAGCCACGCTGCACCCACACCACCAGAGAGAGAACCATGCTGTACCCACACCACCAGAGAGAGAGCCATGCTGTACCCGCACCACCAGACAGAGAGCTATGCTGTACCTGCTCCACCAGAGAGAGAGCCATCCTGTACCCATATCATCAGAGAGAGAGCTACGCTGTACCTGCAACACCAGAGAGAGAGCAATGCTGCACCCACACCACCAGAGAGAGAGAGCCACGCTGCACCCACACCACCAGAGAGAGAACCATGTTGTACCCACACCACCAGAGAGAGAGCCATGCTGTACCCGCACCACCAGACAGAGAGCTATGCTGTATCCACAACACCAGAGAGAGAGCCACGCTGTACCCGCACCACCAGACAGAGAGCTATGCTGTATCCACAACACCAGAGAGAGAGCCACGCTGTACCCACACTGCCAGAGAGACAGACAGAGTCACTGCCACTACAGACGTGCTACACTACTGACCAGAGTGGACCTGGACAACCCAGAGTGAGTAAATATCCAGCTGGAGGGATCACTGCTGCACTTTCACTGGGTCTGGTAAGAGGGCCTGTCAGCCATTATCCATTGCTGCTCCTATGGACTGAGCCATTTGAAAGTGCCTAACCTGCTATCCTCTAGGCCTAATTGACCGTCGCAATGCACGCCAAGGAGCTCCAACGCTTGGCTGCTGGCCCGAAAATAGAGGGGGGGGGTGACACCATGTTTTACTGCATCAAGTAACACATCAGAAGCGCCCCATCACCTTACATTACGTAAACTCCCCTTTACATCAGGGTTCCTATCAGAGTAACCCTATACATCAGTTTGTGAGCTTGATCGAGACTGGAGCAAGTTGTGTGTCATTGGGTAAAAGTTGAAGTGCAACACACGTCAAAGTACACAATGGATGGGACAATGGTTTCTATATGCACTGCAGCTTTTCAGGGAAGTGAGGCAGTCACATGTATAGGCTGGCAAATAGTCCGCACCCCTGACATCAGGATCATTTACCATATGGATACATAACCATCATCATGCCAGGCTGCCTTCTCTTTCTTCTGCTGAGTTGTGTCACAGTTGCAGGTAAGATACTAATAATGTAAAGATTTCGGCAGTAAGATTATTACTTACAGCTGCCTGGTATTAATGTGTAACTACACACATATATAGATGACATGATATGAGGCGGTCTGTCAATAGAAATAACACAGCAGTTTTTTTTTTTTTAGTCCCCCCCATAACATAATTTTATTACCTGTTGATCCTGCGAGAAAGTCCATTATTTTCCACTTTATCAAGTATAAGTTTCAGGTAAAGGGGTTTTGGCACACCATTTAACACTATAATTGTGCTTACAACAGTCAGCTTTTAGGCCCCTTTCACACGAGGCGGACTCCGCTTCCACGGAGTCCGCCTCTGTCCGCCTGCTCAGCGGGAGATCTCTCTGTTGATCTCTGCTGAGCTGGCGGATGACAAGTCCCTCTCTGCTCACTGAGCGGGGAGGGGCTTGCGAGCGCCGCTGGTCTCTATGCAGCGATTCGATGAAAACGGACAGTGTGTCCGTTTTCATCAGATCTCATCCGATCCGCCAGCGACGGATCTGGACGTAGAGCCATACGTCTGCTTTTGGCGGATCGGACCGGGTCGGATGTCAGCGGACATGTCTCCACTGACATCCGACGCTCCATAGACTAACATGGAGCGCCCGTTCAGATCCGCTGTCAAAACTGACAGGCGGATCTGAACGGTCCGTCCATGTGAAAGGGGCCTTAGTCATATGGCTTATGTTTCCATCTTTGCATTCATATTTGACAAACACTGTTTATTATTTGTTAATTGTACCCATTCACAGTATACCAACAAATATTTCTTACATTTCTTGTTGTTTCTTCGGAGCATGTTTATACAATTGACACTATAGGCAGCTTCTATTGTTTAACCGCTTCAGCCCCGGAAGATTTTACCCCATTTCTGACCAGAACACTTTTTACGATTCCGCCGTGCGTTGCTTTAACTGACAATTGCGCGGTCGTGCAATGTTGCACCCAAACAATATCAACGTCCTTTTTTCCCCACAAATAGAGCTTTCTTTTTGGGGTATTTGATCACCTCTGCGTTTTTTTATTTTTTGTGCTTTAAACAAAAAAAGAGCGACAATTTTGAAAAAAAAAATATTTTTTACTTTTTGCTATAATAAATATCCCCCAAAAATATATAAAACATTTTTTTTGCTGTAATAAATAGCCCCATTTTTTTTTTATTTTTTAAAAAGCATTTTTTTTCCCTCAGTTTAGGCCGATATGTATTCTTATACATATTTTTGGTAAAAAAAATCGCCATAAGCGTATATTGATTGGTTTGAGCAAAAGTTATAGTGTCTACAAAATAGGGGATAGTTTCATGGCATTTTTATTATTCTTTTTTTTTTTTAACTAGTAATAGCGGTGATCTGCAATTTTTATCCAGACTGTGACATTATGGCGGGCACGTCGGACAATTTTGACACATTTTTGGGACCATTGGCATTAATACAGCGATCAGTGCTATAAAAATGCATTGATTACTGTAAAAATTTCACTGGCAGTGAAGGGGTTAACCACTAGGGGGCGATCAAGGGGTTAATTGTGTTCCATGTTTGTGTTTCTAACGGATGGGGGGAGGGGACTGTGTAGGGGAAGAGATAGATCGCTGTTCATACTCTTTATGAACAGACGATCAGTCACTTCTCCCCTCAGAGAACCAGAAACTGTGTGTTTACACACACAGATCCCAGTTCTCCGTGTGTCAGCAGCGATCACGGGAGCCCTGCGGTGATCGTGACCGGCGGGCACTCGCATCGGTTCAGGGGGCGTGCCACAGGGCGAAACAACGTAACATAACGTCGCTTCGCCCAACCGCGCCATTCTGCTGCAGTAAAACTGCGGTGGCTGGTCGGCAAGTGGTTAAAATAGCTTGTAATGTGCAATATGTGAACAGACTGAGGGACAGTTTAAAAACAAAAAAATTCATTAACATACAATGTGCCACCCAAGCCTTGCGAGTCCTAACTCTTTGTTAGGACAGACAGGGTGCACCTCTAGTTTACAACTGATAATGAGTTCTATCAACACAGTACAGACAGTGTTAATTATGGTAAACATTACATCCTGAGCCCCTTAGTGTGCTTTTTATGAGCCCTGAAGAAGGGGAGGATTTCCCTGGAAAATGTGCAAGATTATTGTTTTATCTTCACAAATAAATTGAAAGATCTTAAAGGAGAAGTCCAGCCTGAGCTCATTTGGCTGGGCTTCACCTACGGGTCACAGGAGTGCAATTCGTTTTGCACTCCTGTGACCCGTTTTCAGCGGAGAGCAGTCTGAAGTCCGCTGTCCGCTGACGTCACTAAGATCAGTCCAGGCACCGTTTCATCCCGACTTAGGTAGTCTGGATCCGCCAGGTGCCTGGACTGATGGCAGTCTCAACCTCTTAGCGAGCCGCTGAGACGGCCGCTCCCCGCCCCTCTACAGCCCAGCGCTCTAGTGAGCGTGGAGGAGCAGAGCAGGAGAGATGCTGACTGACAGGCAGCAGCTCTCCGCTCGGGGAGGTGAGAGAACCGAACCATCAGCGGTGTTCCCTGGCTCGGTTCTCAGTGAAGAGGCGGCAGGGGAGAGATGCAGCATCGCTCCAATGCGGCATCCACCTAGGTAAGTATGAATCTTAAAAAAGAAAAAAAACATACTTCTCTTTTAAAGGCAAGAAAAGGCTGACTATAACTATTCCTAAAAATGTTTCCACCTGTCCCCTCCTCCTTCCTATCCTGTCTAACCTGTACAAAATAAAATGTGTATTTACTTATTTTTAATCTGGTGCAGTCTGGTCACTTGATCCTAAAGCTCCGGCTCCCCTGTGTCAGCTAGTCGCTGCTGCAGGGGAGAGGTGGGAGGGCCAACAACAGCTGGCCCATGGAAGCTTATGGGTGATTTCATGGCTCCTGGAATTTTCAGCCATTGTTGAATGTTCCCTTACACATGGTTGCTGGATCATGTGACCGGAGGGGATTTAATCTCTTCAACCGTAAGGTTTACCTCCCTTCATGACCAGGCCCTTTTTTGCCTTACTGTAACTGAAAATTGTGCCGAGGGAAGGAGGATGGAAGCCGCCGTGAAGCCCGAGACACAGAGGAGAAGAAGATGCAGGAAGGAGCTGAAGCTGCCCGCGACCTAGACGGGGTAAGTGCGGGGCCTACTGACCGGGGGAGTGGCGGTGTAAGTGCAGGGCCGACCGACCAGAGGGGGGGGGGCCCGTGAGCTCCGTGACCGCGGCCGTGGGACCAGCGGACGCCGCTGGTGTCCTGCGATCGGGTCACAGAGCTGAAGAACGGGGAGAGGTCTGTGTAAACAAACCTCTCCCCGCGCTTCCTACACTGCCTGTCACTGATCGGCTGTTCCCTGTCATTGGGAAAGCCGATCAATGACGTCAGACGTCAGCCACACCCCCTACTGTGAAAAAAAAACACACACACGTCACACTAACTCCTCCCCGCCCCCTAGTGGTTAACTCCTTCACTGCCACTGTCATTTACATAGGAATCAGTGCATTTAAATAGCACTGATTTCTGTATAAATGACAATGGTCCCAAAAATGTGTCAAAAATGTCCGATGTGTCCGCCATAATGTCGCAGTCACAATAAAAATCGCTGATCGCCGCCATTACTAGTAAAAAAAAAATATTAATAAAAATGCTATAAAACTATCCCCTATTTTGTAAACGCTATAACTTTTGCGCAAACCAATCAATAATCGCTAATTGCGATTTTTTTTTTATACCAAAAATATGTAGAAGAATATGTATTGGCCTAAACTGAGGAAAAAAAATGTTTTTTTTATATATTTTTTGGGGATATTTATTTTAGCAAAAAGTTAAAAATATTGCATTTTTTTTCAAAATTGTCGCTCTATTTTTGTTTATAGTGCAAAAAATAAAAACCGCAGGTGCAATCAAATACCACCAAAAGAAAGCTCTATTTGTGGGAAAAAAAGGATGCCAATTTTGTTTGGGAGCCATGTCGCTAGACCGCGCAACTGTCAGTTAAATCGACGCAGTGCCGAATCGCAAAAAGGGGCCTGGTCCTTTGGCTGCAAATTGGTCCGGGGCTTAAGTGGTTAACTATTATATATATTATATGTCAACTGTATATATACCACCTTAGTTTTATTTTATAATCTTTATGGTTGTGTTATAGACATATACAAGATCCCCCCACCTATCATCTTGTGCAGAATATACCTTTTTCTAATGATGAATTTTGCTTCTTTTGTGTAGGGTGCTTTGAGCTTACATTCTGCCAGACAACAGAAGTTACAGAGAACATGACCATATACCCCTGGGGCACCGCACAGATTGGTGGCATTATAACCGCCGCTTTCCACAATAACTCCAAAGCGATAACCTTCACCCAGAGCTGGTCTAAAGGGAACCTGTCAGAGTTTGAGTGGGACATCTTCCAGATGCGTCTTACCAACTATTTTGATTACTTCAAAAAACACATCATAGCGAAGGCACAAACTGCTGGAATTAAAGGTAAACCTCACTGCCAGATCCAATTAAACCATCCCCACCAGTTCTGTTAACCCATCTTTTCTTTCAATGCAGATTGTTGGGCTTCATTTAACAAAGAACCCGAGTGATGGCAAAAAAACAACATATCTTATCTAGTCTGCCCATTTAAATTTTTTCATTTTTATTTTTTAGCTTTCAATGTATAGAACTTTGTCCTTAGCATTTTACAATAATGCCGCATACACACGATCGGACATTCCGACAATAAAACAGTGGATTTATTTCCGACGGATGTTGGCTCAAACTTGTCTTGCATACACACGGTCACACAAATGTTGTCGGAAATTCCCGTTCAATAGCCAGTGCGGCTCTTCTGCTTGATTCCGAGCATGCGTGGAATTTTGTGCGTCAGAATTGTGTACACACGATCGGAATTTCTTGTTGTCAGAAAATTTGAGATCCAGCTCTCAAATTTTTGTTGTCGGAAATTCCAACAGCAAATGTCCGATGGAGCCTACACACGGTTGGGATTTTCGACAACAAGCTCACATCGAACATTTTATCAGGAACTAAGTACTCACCGAGGCCAAGATGCCGAGAGCGGTTGCCCTTGCCACTCAGCGCCCACTGCCCCTGAAGGTGGTACAGGGGGCAGTTGGCACCAAGAGGCACAAGCCACCTGCTGGATGGTGACTTGACGTGGGCCCAGGTTCTGCAGCGTGGAGGAAGGCAGGAGCTGGAGGACTGGCTTAGGTTCCAAAACAGGCAGACATGCAGGAAGCAGGCTGAGGGTCAAACACAAGAGATTAGTCAGGCACAAGCTAGGGGGTCAAACACTGTAAGGCAAGTCCAAGGCAAGGTAGCAAGGCGTATAGGCAAAGGAGGTCCAAAGGCAGGCAGAGGGTCAGGTGCTGGCAGCAAGAGGCAGAAGTCCGAGATACAGGCCGAGGGTCAAACACAAGGAGATAAACAGCAATCCGGGAGAGCAAGCCAAGGTCAAGGTTAGGAGAAGGCAGAGAGGTCAGGACGATCCAGGTTGGCAACAGGTGGGCAATCAATAATAGCAGGCACAGGTACAAGGACAAGAAACAACTGACAGACGAACCAGCGTCTGTTTGGGTGCAGAGGCCTCTCTTTTATAGGCCAGCTGGAGGTCACATGGGGCGTGCGCTAGTGCGCATGCACGCGCGGCGCTCAGCAGGGCCGCCAGTGCGCGTGCATCGCCGCGATGTTTACCCATCTCTTGTTATGCGCCGATGCGCCGGACCTGTGCGCATGCGCACTAGAGCGCGCAGCGGACGAGGTCCCTGATACATTTGTTGTCGGAAATTCTGACCGTGTGTACGCGGCATAACTGTTAATTGACACATTAGCTCTGTTGGAAGTTTGTTTCAAACATCAACTACTGTTTTGGTAAAGCATCATTTCTAAGCTAATTTTGTACTGCCCTCCTGCTAGTTTGAGGTCATGTCCTCGTGTTATTGATCAAAATGCATTTTGAAAATACCGCCCTCGTGAACCTTATTCACACCCTTCATATTTATAGGTTTTAGTGGTGTCCCCCTTTTCTAGACATGTGCGATTAGTTTCGTACGAATTCGTAATTCGTTCGAATTTTTCGAAAATTCAGGTCTGGGATGGATTTTAAGGGGAACCCCGGCAAAAAAAAAAAAAAAAAATGGCGTGGGGTCCCCCTCAAAATCCATACCAGACCCTTTATCCGAGCATGCAACCTGGCAGGCCGCAGGAAAATAGGGGGGACGAGAGCGCCCCCCCCTCCCTCCTGAACCGTACCAGGCCACATGCCCTCAGCATTGGGAGGGTGCTTTGGGGTCCCCCCCAAAGCACCTTGTCCCCATGTTGATGGGGACAAGGGCCTCATCCCCACAACCCTGGCCATTGGTTGTGGGGGTCTGCGGGTGGGGGGCTTATCGGAATCTGGAAGCCCCCTTTAACAAGGGGGCCCCCAGATCCCCGCCCCCCCCCCTGTGTGAAATGGTAAGGGGGTACAAAAGTACCCCTACCATTTCACCAAAAAAGGTGACAAAAATTGTAAAAATGACAGGAGACGGTCTTTGACAATTCCTTTATTAAAATCTTTCTTCTTTCTTCTGGTCTTCCTTTCTTCATCCTTCGGTTTCTTCGTCTTCTCCTTCCGGCATCTTCTTCCATCTTCTTCTTCCTCCGATCCGCTTCTTCTTCTTCTGATCCGCTTCTTCTTCCTCCGGTCTTCTCGTCCGGCATCTTCTTCCATGGCGTCGGCGTCTCTTCTCGGGCCGCTCCTCGCAATGGGAGGCTCCCGCTGTGTGAGGCTTCGCTCCGCCTGACAGGTCGTTTATAACGGAGGGCACCTGGTGACCCCGCCCCCCTCTGACGCACGGGGACGTCATGGGGACTTCCCTATGGCTTTCCCCATGCCGGGATCTGGGATTTGTTAAAGGGGGCTTCCAGATTCTTATGCATTAAGATAAAAAAACCTTCTGTGTGCAGCAGCCCCCTTCATTCTTACCTGAGCCCCATCTCGATCCAACAATGTTGCACGAGAGACTTGGCTGCACACTGCACTGCACAAAACCACTGCACAAAGCAGGTAAGTATAACATGTTTGTTATTTTTACCAGTGCTGAGCAGAGTGTTCTGGCGGAGGGGCCATCGGACCGGAGCCATCATTTTTAGTGGTGTGTACCAGGCTTAAATCCTTGCAGTCTCTCCTGAAATGTTTCCTCTCTCAGGCCTTTTAGTAGTTCTGTCATCCATCTCTGGACTTGTTTTGTCTGGTCAGTACCTTTATGTAACATGAACTAACTAAAGATCTATATAATGGAATCAGGACCTCCTTCCTCCTGCTGTTGATCCCTCTAGTGATAACTAAAGATCTATATAATGGAATCAGAACCTCCTTTCTTCTGTTGCTGATCTCCCTAGTGATAGCTAAAGATCTCTATAGAGGAATCAGGACCTCCTTTCTCCTGCTGGGGATCCCTCTAGTGATAACTAAAGATCTATATAGAGAAATCAGGAGCTCCTTCCTCCTGCTGTTGATTCCTCTAGTGATAATTAAAGATCTATATAATGGTATCAGGAGCTCCTTCCTCCTACTGGTGATCCCTCTAGTGATAACTAAAGATCTATATAAAGGAATCATGACTGCATTCTTCCTGCTGGTGATCCCTCTAGTGATAACTAAAGATCTATATAGGGGAATCAGGAGCTCCCTCCTCCTGTTCATTTCACCTGGTGGCGAAGCACCACTGCATGCCTTGTTGGAACACAAAGGGGATCTAGGATTTTCTTATTATTGCTGTTCTGTGAAGAAAATTATACAGGACTGTTGTATCTGGACTTTTGGGATTTTGTCTTTTTTTAGTTTTTAGTTTTTCTATTTTCTTTTTGAATTTTGGAAAGGTCTAGCACTAATATTTACTTATTTAACATGATAGATGGTATTTGTATTACATTGACTGACTGAATTATTAATTGTCACAAAATTTGGGCAGCGCAATCATTTCTATGTATATTGGTATTCTTTATTGTATGTGGGAACACATATTGTGATAGCAGCGCACAAACATTTTTCACATCTTCTCCTATGTGTATTATTGTTTTTTCAGTAGACAGTGCCTGACAAATGTAAATCTCCTGAGGAAGATACTAATTCAGTGGTGAAACATGTAGAGAATTTTGCACATTTTTGAAACTGTCTTTTATCATCTTGATGGATTATGTTCTATTGATTTTAACCCTTGTGAAATAAAATGTATTTTTGATATACCTCTATGTGTTCTGCAACTTAAACCTCCCAACCTCTCCTTATATTTTGTAACCATTTCCACACTTTTTTTTTAGATAACATGCTAAATGTTCTTTTTATTCCCTATTAATTTTACCTTTCAAAGGTAGCTAAAGCTAAAAACTATCTCTTGGCAATTGTTATCTCCAACCCACTCCCATCCACTGAAAAAACACTTGTAAACCCCTGTTTTACTAATTTTAGTCTGTTATAATGTAACCCTTATGGCCCATACCCACAATCCTAATATCGTACGACAGATCGTACGACTTTTTTTTTTTTTCGCTTAATAGTCGCAAGTAGAAATTGAATAGGTAACTAAAGTCACGAAAATTCTCGTACGACAGAAAAAAAAAAATCTGAAGTGATGTCATGTGTTGTAATGTATTTGTATTGTATTTTCGGACGACAACTATATTGACTCAATGAAAATCGTACAATATGGTATCGTACGAGGAAAAATTTCGTGCTTGTCCGATTGAATAATATTGGATGAACCGTCGTGATCGGCTCTCGAAAGTAGTGTACACGCGATCCAAAAATTGTACGATTCTTCCTCAGGACGACAGTTTTCGTACGATATTTGGATCGTGTGTACGGGCCATTAGGCCTCATGCACACTGAAGGTTTTTACAGCTGCTGTTTTTGGCTTCAGTGCCTCATTTGGGCAGTTAAACCTGGTGATACACTGCTGCAGTTCAGGCCTAAAGCCAAACTGTTTTGTTGCTGCACTCCGTCGAGACATCATTACATCACCGCTGAGGTCTTCAGGACCTGTGTGGGGGCCTCACTCATTGACAGCCTATTGTAATTGTCCACATCACTAGACAGCGACATGGGAACCCAAAGAAAGATCCTCTCACTCTGCCGTTGAGAAAAGAGAAGGCTTGAGATCCAACATATTGCATGACCATGGATTTAGGTAAGTATTTATGATGTTTAGAGTTTTTTGATCTCTTGGGGAATTAGCTGAAAGGGGTAAAGTTATTTACCAGAAATTAGTTTTAAAGTGGATGTAAACCCAAATTTTTTTTTTATGTCATAGTGTACAGCAGGGGTGCCCAACCTTTTGAGAAGCGAGGGCCACTTTAGCGACTTGGTAACCGGTCGCGGGCCACAATGAGCGTAGCGGGCGGATGGCAGGTCTGTGTCCACTCTGCATATGTAGAGCAGACACAGATGCAGCCCGCTCTACCCTAAGAGCCCTCCGATCTGCCCAGACAGAAGGGGACAGATCCCCTTCTGTTTTTTAAGCAGATCGGATTGCAGATAGGCGGGTGTAAGCAGACATGAGTCTGTTTACATCTGCCGCTCTATAGAGGTGAATGGAGGGTCTGATTGGGTCCGCCTGAAAAACAGACAGGCAGACCGATCGGACCGAAAGGGGACTAAGGCTGCTTTCACACTGATGCACAGCGGTTTACCTGCTCCTCAACTGACCTTGATCATCACTTACTCCTGCAGCTGGTTGCTGCTGTCCCCCAGGTGGTTATAACTGGTGGCTGCTGCTGGCTGTCCTCCAGGGCTGGTATTGCTGGCTGGTACTGCTGTTGGGTACTGCCTGCTGGTACTGCTGGAGGGTACTGGTACTGCTGGCAGGTACTGGTACTGCTGGCGGGTACTGGTACTACTGGCTGGTACTGGTACTGCTGGCTGGTACTGGTACTGCTGGCTAAAACTGCTTGCTGCTACTGGTACTGCTGGCGGGTGCTGGTGGGTACTGGTAGTGCTGGTGGGTACTGGTACTGCTGGTGGGTACTGGTGCTGCTGGTGGGTACTGGTACTGCTGGCTGGTACTGCTGACGGGTACTGCTGGCTGGTACTGGTACTGCTGGCTGGTACTGCTGACTGGTACTGGTACGGCTGACTGGTACTGGTGGCTGGTACTGCTGGCTGGTGCTGGTACTGGTGACTGGAACTGGTGGCTAGTACTGGTGGTTGGTACTGCTGGTGGGTACTGGTACTGCTGGCTGGTACTGCTGGATGAAACTGCTTGCTGCTACTGGTACTGCTGGCGGGTGCTGGTGGGTACTGGTACTGCTGGTGGTACTGGTGCTGCTGGCTGGTACTGCTGGCGGGTACTGGTACTGCTGGCTGGTACTGCTGACTGGTACTGGTGGCTGGTACTGGTACTGCTGGCTGGTGCTGGTACTGGTGACTGGGACTGGTGGCTAGTACTGGTGGTTGGTACTGCTGGTGGGTACTGGTACTGCTGGCAGGTACTGGTACTGGTGGCTGGTACTGGTACTGCTGGCTGGTGCTGGTACTGGTGACTGGAACCGGTGGCTAGTACTGGTGGTCGGTACTGCTGGTGGGTACTGGTACTTGTACTGTGGTGGGTACTGATACCGCTGGCTGGTACTGGTATTGCTGGCGGGTACTGCTGGCTGGTACTGGTACTGCTGGCGGGTACTGGTGACTGGTACTGCTGGTGGGTACTGGTACTGCTGGCTGGTACTGGTGGCGGGTACTGCTGGCTGGTACTGGTACTGCTGGTGGGTACTGATACTGCTGGCGGGTACTGATACTGCTGGCGGGTACTGGTACTGGGGACTGGTACTGGTGGCTAGTACTGCTGGTGGGTACTGGTACTGCTGGTTGGTACTGGTGGCGGGTACTGATACTGCTGGCGGGTACTGGTGACTGGTACTGGTGGCTAGTACTGGTGGCTGGTACTGCTGATGGGTACTGGTACTGGTGGCGGGTACTGCTGGCTGGTACTGGTACTGCTGGTGGGTACTGATACTGCTGGCGGGTACTGGTACTGCTGGCGGGTACTGGTGACTGGTACTGGTGGCTAGTACTGCTGGCGGGTACTGGTACTGCTGGCGGGTACTGGTGGCTAGTACTGGTGGCTAGTACTGGTACTGCTGGCTGGTACTGCTGGCAGGTACTGGTACTGCTGGCTGGTACTGCTGGTGGGTACTGGTACTTCTGGCTGGTACTGCTGGCTGGTACTGGTGACTGGTACTTCTGGCAGATACTGGTACTGCTGGTGGGTACTGATACTGCTGGCTGGTACTGGTACTGCTGGCTGGTACTGCTGGTGGGTACTGGTACTTCTGGCTGGTACTGCTGGTGGGTACTGGTGACTGGTACTAGCACTGCTGGCTCTGGCAATGCTGGTTGCTGTGAGATCGCAGGAAGCATGCAGCTGCAGTACAGAGCTTCCTGTCACAGGCGGAGTACATTTAATATCACTCCGCCTGTGAAGGAGCCGGCGCTATACAGGAAGCATCGGCTCTGCTTCCTTTAGCGGCGGCTCCGTTCTCGCTGATGCTCGGAGATGGTGGGTCAGGAACCCGCAATCAGGGCTTGCCGACCCGCCATCTCAGAGCAAGACGTGGCGGGCTACCTCGGATGGCGCTGCGGGCCACGGGTTGGGCACCCCTGGTGTAGAGGATAAGATTTCCTTTCATTTGAGCCCATTCTTGCCACACAGATTTACTCCAGCCCTGAGAAATCCTCTTTTATTGTTCAGTTAGAAAGGCACATCCTGTGTAATTATAAAAAGTGAGAAATCCACCCCTCCCCCACATAACAAGTCCTGGTGATGGAAAGGAATGTTATCTGTGATCAGGTGACCTCAGACACACACACTGCACTATAACAATCATCAGATCACTGCATGTTCTACTCTGCCCAACTCTGACTACATACATCTCCCCTATATTCTTCTTGCTGTTCACTCGAGAATAATTTTTCTTTCACTCTGGTCTGTGCCTGTCTCAGGCTAGTGCATGAGATATGTAAATCACCTGTCACTCACAGCAAGGGGCGTTTTTGACAAAGTTTTCAGCACTTTGTCAAAAAATTTCTAACTGAACAATAAAAGAGGATTGCTCAGGACTGGAGTAAATCTGTGTGACAAGACTGGGCTCAAATGAAAGGAAATCTTATTCTCTACATTATGACATCAATGTGGGTTTACATCCACTTTAAGTGCTTAGTACAATGAGATTGCTGTGTTGGGGGTTATATGTTCAACTCCCACCAGAGACCATATCAGTCTAAAAATGTTTTCTATATAAAGTAGAAATGTATGGCATTGCTGTGTGTTTTTAGCATCCATTAATGACAGCCTTTCCCCTCAGGTCCGTTCATAGTGCAATGTCTCACTGGATGTCCTGCAAACTCTGGAGAGTCACTGGGCATGTTTTACAAACTGGCTTTTAATGGTTATAATATGGTGTATCTAGATGTCAATCTGGGTATTTGGGTGGCTGAAAATCCTAATGCCACCCAGTTAGAGTATGCCCTAAATGAAAATCCCGATTCCACCAAGAGCATCCAATTTTTCCTAAATGTCTTGTGCCAACCACTGGCCAGCTCCCTCCTGTGGTCAGGGAAAGCAATTCTGAAGAGGAAACGTAAGTGATAAGAAGAATACAATTCTGAATAGACTGATGTGTTTGAATATACTGTATGTGTGGATTTACAGTGTATACTATATATATATATATATATATATATATATATATATATATATATAGTTTTTTGTTTTTTATTATTATTATTTTTTACATGCAACTGATAAGTACCAGACTCTATCATGTGTCTGCTTCTGATCGGACATTCCGACAACAAAATACTGGATTTATTTCCGTCGGATGTTGGCTCAGTCATTTGATGAAGATTATCTTTCATTTGTTCACTTGCCATATTCAAATCCCCCAAAAATATAACATTTTTAATTTCGACCGATTTGAAATTTATCGGTTTGAACGCTTCGAACTGAAAAAAATCGTTAAATTCGAAAAAAGACAAAACGAATTGCGATTACGAATTCCAAATTCGAATTGAACGAGTCAACCAATTTAACTAAACTAAATACCCTGTTTCCCCAAAAATAAGACCTAGCGTGATTGTTGGTGATGGCTGCAATATAAGCCCTACCCCCCAAATAAGCCGTACCCTGTTTCCCCGAAAATAAGCCCTACCCTGAAAATAAGACCTACAAGGACTTTAACTAGGGCTTATTTGGGGGGTAGGGCTTATATTGCAGCCATCACCGACAATCACGCTAGGTCTTATTTTTGGGGAAACAGGGTATCTAGATTAACAAATCTTAACAGAACTAAACAAATGTTTTCGTCATTCACGTGTCGATAGCCTTTATGTTTTGTTTAAAAACTTGGCAGAGGATTTAACCCTTCAGGACTCTATCCAAAAACGTCTTGGGCCCTTTAACACTTTGACATAGACATGTTGCCTACCCTCAATTAGTCCCATCCCTCCACTTTCTTTTCTCTCCATTCCAGTCCCTTGTCTCATCCTCCCCCGTTTCAAGTTCCTCTTCTGTTTACATCTCTTTGACTTCTGGCAATCTGGTTGGATTGGTTGGTAGTCCTCACTTTATCCTTGACCTCTAGTATATATGAAGGACTGGAAAATCAAATAGTTTTCCGTTCAATTATTTGACTCAGAATGGTCTCTGGCTGTCATATTTCTTGATAAGCCTCTTTTTAAATGTACAGTACGTTTTGATATGTTGATGTACTATGAATATGCATACTTTCATCTTATCCATGTCCTTCTGTGAAAAAATGAAAATAAAGATTAAAAAAAAAAAGAAGTTTTAGACCAACTTTCGCTTTATTCTATTCATTACTCTCTCTCAGTCCAGCCCGAGGTCTCCTTTTTCCGCCATCATAGAGACTCGGTGGATGAGCTGGTATGTATGGTGACTGGTTTCTACCCAGAATCCATCAATGTGAGCTTGTGGAGAAACAGAAAGCACAGAATGGATGGCACCGTAACTACGGGAACCCTTCCCAATGGAGATGACACTTACCAGATAGTGACACTGGTGGTTTTAGATGAGGAAGAAGGGCCAGATCTATATTGTAAAGTGGAACATGATAGCCTCCCAGAACCTCTGATGATCCAATTAGGTGAGCACCTCCCTATAATATAATTTTTATGTCAGTTTGTTGTATTCTACCTTTCCAGCATTGTGGAAAAAAAATATCCAGTGACAAAGGATCAGGGGGCGGGCCTGAGCACCGCTGTCTGTTTCTACGGCAGCATGCCGCAGGATCAACCCCACACATGTGCCCCATTGCATTGATTGCCAGAAATGGCAGTGTTCAAATCCATAAGACGCCGGCATTGTGGTGCCGCATCGATTTGAAAAAGTAGTACATGCACTACTTTTGGCGTTCTAAGGTGAGACTTCAATAGACATCTGTGCATGAAGCTGCACAGATGTCTTTAAAGTTGCACCCAAAGTTGCACTGAGATGCGTCTTTGAAATTGTGCGATTTTGGGTATAGTTACATGATTTCAAAGCCACAGTCTATTTGAACGGGGTCTAATGAATTGGCTGTGGGACCTAATCTATTTCATATTATAGGCCCTGGTACAGGAATGTATAAATATTTATATTTTTTTTTTGTTGTTTATTGTGTATTTCTCCTGCTAAATAAAGCTGATCCTATTCATTTGTTTCTTGTATACAGAAAATACAAAACCTCCAGCAGGCATGATTACAGGTATCCTGATTGGATTCATTCTCTTAACTGCTGGCTTGTCTTGGTTGGTGATCCGATATAAACGTAACAGGTAAGATTAAAGAACAAGAAACACAAGGGCAGGTTTTCAGGTCAGGTTGTGTGATTTATTTTTACACATGGTTTTTTATTTAACCGCTTCAGCACCGGGCCATTTTTCACCCTTCCTTACCAGAGCACTTTTTGCGATTCGGCACTGCGTCGCTTTAACTGACAATTGCGCGGTCGTGCGACGTTACACCCAAACAAAATTGACGTCCTTTTTTTCCCACAAATAGAGCTTTCTTTTGGTGGTATTTGATTGCCCCTGCGGTTTTTATTTTTTGCGCTATAAACAAAAGAAGAGCGACAATTTTGAAAACAAGCACAATATTTTTTACTCTTTGCTATAATAAATATCCCATTTTTTTTTTTAAAAAACTATTTTTTTCCTCAGTTTAGGCCGATACGTATTCTTCTACATATTTTTGGTAAAAAAAATCGCAATAAGCGTATATTGATCGGTTTGCGCAAAAGTTATAGCGTCTACAAAATAGGGGATAGATTTATTGCATTTTTTTTTTTTTTTTTTTTACTAGTAATGGCGGCGATCTGCGATTTTTTTTTCGTGACTGCGACATTGCGGCGGACACTTTTGACACATTTTTGGGACCATTCACATTTACACAGCGATCGTTGCTATAAAATTGCATTGATTACTGTGTAAATGTGACTGGCAGGGAAGGGGTTAACACTAGGGGGGCGGGGAGGGGTTAATGTTTTCCCTAAATGTGTGATTCTAACTGTGGGGGGAGGGGACTCAAGGGGAGGAGACCGATCATGTGTTCCTCCGTGCTGGGATCACGTGATCGGTCTCCTGCTCCCTGACAGGACGTGGAGCTGTGTGTTTACACACACAGCTCCACGGTCCCGCACGGTCCCGTTGTTTTAACGGGCAATCGCGGGTGCCTGGCGGACATCGAGGCCGCCGGGCACCCGCACCGGGTCCTGAGCGACGCCGCGGGCGCGCCCCCCAGGCGGCCGGGAATGGGAGGACGTCATATGACGCCCACCCAGGATGGTAGATCCACCTTGTGGGCGTCATATGACTATGGGCGGGTACTGAAGGGGTTAAAGTGTAACTTGTTAAAAAAATTATAAAAATTAATTACCGTATATACTCGAATATAAGCCGAGATTTTCAACCCTTTTTTTAGGGTTGAAAGTCCCCCCCTCGGCTTATATACGAGTCACCGCCGTCTGCCTACATGAACAGCGTGTCATGCAGACAGACGGCAGTTTTCAAAAGCCGCGCCTCCTCCTCCTCCTCGTCCGTGATAGGAGGAACACTTTTTTCCCAGCAGTAAGTCAGTGTTCCGCCTATCACGGACGTCCTGTCATTCTCATCTCATGGACGAGGATGAGAGGACGTCCGTGATAGGCGGAACACTGCACACTGACTGCTGGGAAAAAAGTGTTCCTCCTATCACGGACGAGGAGGAGGAGGAGGCGCGGTTTTTGTATCATTGGAATGGCGCCTTACACGGGGGACAGAGCGGGACTGCATCGGCTGCCAGATCGTACAGGGAGGGACCGAGGACACAGGACCGAGGACCCAGAACCGGCAGACCGGCGGATCGGCACAGGTAGGCTGTACAAGGGACACGGGGGTCTGTACAGGGGACACGGGGGTCTGTACATGGGGACATGCAGCTGCAGATGGGCATTGCTGACTCTTTTCCACTTACAGTAGCTGCTGCATATTTCACCCTCGGCTTATACTCGGGTCAATACGTTTTCCCATTTTTTTGTGGTGAATTAGGGGCCTCGGCTTATACTCGGGACGGCCTATACTCGAGTATATACGGTATTAATAAAATAAATAAAATATATTAAATAAAATTAAAATAATAATAATAATTTAAAAAAACAATCCCCTCTGGGTGATCTATGGTGAGTGCAACTGTTCAGTTCAGACAGAGGGTCAGGGGTCCTGCAGCCTCACAGGACAGTCAAGGGAGAATGAAAACTCCTTCTACAAGCTTTAACCAGACATTGATAGAAGCCAAAAGACTGCTATATACTACTGATGAGAAAAGGTATTTAGCAGTTTATATTTACTAAAATAATTGCATTTATATGTTCTGTGTACTGTGAGAGCCCAGATATAGTGAATGCAGGCTCCTGGGTTTAGTAGGACTTTAACCCTCAGGGAGCATCTCACCAAAACTGAAATGCCTATTGCAGGCGGTGTCTAAAAATTGATTTGTATCTTACTAAGTACAGACTTCTGGAAATATCAGTGAGCCAATCACACAAACAGGAAATTACATTTCTGGGGGAGCTCTGTATACCACTGGTGTACAGACTAGCACCAAGTGACCTCGAGATACTGGGGCCCCAAAGTCGGGTCGGAAAATGTCATTCTCTGCTGCAGAAAAGTGCTTGACTCCAGTATAAGCCGAGGGGGGCATTTTCAGCACAAAAAAAACTCGGCTTATACTCGAGTATATACGGTAAGTGGTTTATGCATAATTAGGGGGTGGGGATCACCTAGAAAGTGGGCATGATCTGAGCAGAAGCACCCTGAAAGTGGGCTTGATCTGGGTGGGCTGGTGTGAGGGTGACAGTGTCATGGGAACTGCGACAAATATGTTGGAAACTCTGACAGTTGCATATACTGATTTTATATAAAGTACCGGTATATATTGAGCTCTACAATTTTGGTAGAACACTCTGGGAAAGGTTACATATAGTAGAGCAATGGAACCAACAGCCTTCAATTGGCTCATGGCAGCTGGAGTGATGTTTGTGGGTCTGGTGATTGATAACACTGAGAAGTTGTGTGGACCTGGTTCATGGTTTGTGATGAAGCCCAGAATATATCATCTATACTTCTGGTCCTGAGCACTGACAGGTCTCCACAGATCTCCTGCTAGGTTCAAGACTAGATACACAATGACTATTACTATTGTTACTATTACTACACTATGACTGTTACTATAAAGCCTGCAAAATATTATTTTTCTTTCTTAGGATGTACACAGACATCGCTGGGTCAACTGTAGACAGGAACAACCTGTGAAGGAAAGTGCAGTCTGGAGAACTGTCGTAATGGAAATTTTCTAAATGGATCTTATGTCAAGACTGTGCTTTCTTGCAGAATCAATTTGACATCTAATAGACTTTGATCCTTATTTATGCTACAACATACCTTTTGATTCCATCTGTCTTCCCCTCTCCTACTAGACCTGCAGGAAAAATGGGCCACATCTATGACCATTTAGCTTCTGGGCTCCACCATTGCTGGCCACCTGAAATTTAAGGAATTAACGTGATATCAAAGTTGTCTCATTAAATGTAGTTCTCTTCCCATTTACCGTCTTCCTTGCCTACCACTGCTGGGGTACTTGAGCAATGCAGAAATCCCCTCCTGAAACGACTCTACTGTCCTACAGCCTGTCAAGGGTGCGATGCTCATTCCAGGCCCCATTGGTTCCCATCATAGACCAAAAAAAAAAAAGTAAAACCAAGCTGCCCTCCGTCAATTAAGTATTAACAACTTTATTTAAACCATGTAAACAGAAGCACTCCACAAGCTTGTCTTCTTTTGCCGTGTGCTGACCCCCAGTGGGGCCTGATGGTAGAATCTATAATTGCCCTTTTGCTTTTGTATCTGTTTTGCTGGCAGTCAAGCATGCAGCAGACAGGCTTTCTGTAAAACAAACATTAGGATTGTATTGTTAAAATTAAAAAGAATAAACATATTGGAATACATAACAAATTGAAAGGTGTCCTGATCACAATTCTTTACAGGCTGTTAGTAAAAGGAATTATGCAAAAAAGCTTATACTGCAATAGGCAACGCAAACAGGAGCGGAGGAGTGAGTACATGGTTAGGTTACAGGAATTAGGCCTCATGCACACGAGACGCTGTTAAACGCGCGTTCAGAGGCAGTTGGACACTTTTTTCAACTGCACCTGAACGCATGCAATGTTATCCTATGTGTCCATGTACACAGTCTCGTTTTTTTTTTCCCGTTTTTATGTAGTTGCGTTTAACCTCGTTTTTCCAGAAGCAAAAAAATGCGTTCAGACACTTTGCTTTTCCACGTTTCAGATGCAAAACGCGGCTAAACGCAGCTAAACGCAGGCACCTGCGTTTAGCCGCGTTTGCGTTTATAAGCCTTTTTAAAGGAACCCAATTTTTTGGACCAGAAAACTCAGAAATATGATGGTAAACCATAAAAAATACTAGATAAATTTGTTTAAAATGTCGTAATTAGTTTAGATAGTTCATAGAGCATATATACTCACTAATGTATACATGTTTGTGAAATGCATACATGTTTGTGAAATATCCAACGGACATTCGCTGTGCCATCAACGGATGTGTCCAATATCGCCAAGCTCTGATTCTGGACCTCTTATGCAAATTTGCGACGATGTTGCTGCCTCATCAAGAGCAACATCAGGAGCATTTCCTGACATATATTCAATATGGGATCCATTTCCAAAAAAAAACACAGAAAGAGAGGCAAATGCAAGTGTACAACTGCTCTCTCTGCTGCTGCTGCTCACAAAATGGCAGAAATAGTTAATAATACATGTTTTCTGAGCTTGGGGAGGGTCTATATGATGTTATCTTTACAAATGCTTATAGACGCAAACGCGTCTAAACGCGACATGAAAACACAGCAAAACGTGCGTTTTTAAACGCAGGTTTCTGCTTTTTAAAACATGCGTTCAGCAGAGTTTGCATCTGCGTCTTGTGTGCATGGGGCCTTAGATATAAAAGGTACAAGAGCTTAATATCTAATAGGGTATAGAGGAGGGATACACAAGGTGAAAAAGGCTGTAGTCTATTAGGATACAATTAGAAAAAACAGAGCATATACAGTGCGTTGAAAAGGTATTCATACCCTTTGAAATTTTTCACATTTTGTCAAGTTATAACCAAAAATGTAAAGGTATTTTATTGGGATTTTATGTAATAGACCAACACAAAGTAGCACATAATTGTGAAGTGGAAGGACAAATGGTTTTTAAATTGTTTTACAAATAAATATCTGAAAAGTGTGGCATGCATTTGTATTCAGCCACCCTTCATTCTCCCACTCTACGAGAATCTAGTCCAGCCGCACCTGGAGTATGCTGTCCAGTTCTGGGCACCAGTCCTCAGGAAGGATGTGCTGGAACTGGAGAGAGTCCAGAGAAGACCAACAAAACTAATAATGGGTCTGGAGGACCTTAGTTATGAGGAAAAGTTACGAGCACTGAACTTGTTCCCTCTGGAGAAGAGACAATTGAGAGGGGATATGATTTCAATGTACAAATACCGTACTGGTGACCCCACGATAGGGATAAAACTTTTCCACGTAAGGGAATTTAATAAGACACGCGGCCATTCACAAAAATTAGAAGAAAAACAGTTTAACCTTAAACTGCGTAGAGGGTTCTTTACTGTAACAGCGGTTAGGGTGTGGAATTCCCTTCCACAGGCAGTGGTTTCCACGGGAAACATTGATCATTTAAAAAAACTATTAGATAAGCACCTGAACGACAACAACATATAGGGATATACAATGTAATACTGACATAAAATCACACACATAGGTTGGACATGATGGACTTGTGTCTTTTTTTCAACCTCGCCTACTATGTAACTCTGATACCCCTAACTAAAATCTAATGGAACTAATTCCCTTCAGAAGTCACCTAATTAGTAGATAGAGTCCACTTGTGTGTAATTTAATCTCAGTATAAATACAGCTGTTCTGCGAAGCCCTCAGAGTTTTTTTAGAGAACCTTAGTGAACAAACAGTATCATGAAGGCCAAGGGACACACCAGACAGGTCAGGGATAACGTTTTGGAGAAGTTTAAAGCAGGGTCAGGTTATAATAAAATATCCCAAGCTTTGAACATCGCACAGAGCTCTGTTCAATCCATCATCTGAAAATGGAAAGAGTATGGTACAACTGCAAAGCTACCAAGACATGGCCATCCACCTAAACTGACAGGCCGGGCAAAGAGAGAATTAATCAGAGAAGCAGCCAAGAGGCCCATGTTAACGCTGGAGGAGCTGCAGAGATCCACAGCTCAGGTGGGAGACTCTGTCCCACAAATCTGGCTTTTATGGAAGAGTGGCAAGAAGAAAGCCATTGTTGAAAGAAAGCCATAAGAAGACCTGTTTGCAGTTAGCGATAAGCCATATGGGGGACACAGCAAACATGTGGAAGAAGGTGCTCTGGTCAAATGAGACCAAAATTGAACTTTTTGGCCTAAAAGAAAAATGCTATGTGTGGCAGAAAACGACCACTGCACATCACCCTGAAAATACCATCCCCACCGTGAAACATGGTGGTGGCATCATGTTGTGGGGATGCTTTTCTTTAGCAGGGACAGGGAAGCTGGTCAGAGTTGATGGAAGATGGATGGAGCCAAATACAAGGCAATCTTAGAAGAAAACCTGTTAGAGTCTGCAAAAGACTTAAGAATGAGGCGGAGGTTCACCTTCCAGCAGGACAACAACCTTAAACATACAGCCAGAGCTACAATGGAATGTTTTAGATCAAAGCATATTCATGTATTAGAATGGCCCAGTCAAAGTCCAGACCTAAATACAATTGAGGATCTGTGGCAAGACTTGAACATTGCTGTTCACAGACGCTCTCCATCCAATCTGACAGAGCTTCAGCTATTTTGCAAAGAAAAATGGGCAAAAATGTCACTCTCTAGACGTGCAAAGCTGGTAGAGACATCCCCAAAAAGACTTGCAGCTGTAATTACAGAGAAAGGTGGTTCTACAAAGTATTGACTCAGGGGGGCTGAATACAAATGCACACCACCAGTGTTGCCAATTTACTGGCAGGATGCCGAAAATTTACAAACGGCACCAATTTTTTACTGGCACTGCAAAAAAAGTACCTAAATTACAGTTTTCAGTGCCAAACAGTGCAAATATCAATGTTTAAACTATAAACACATAGCTAGTGCTATTAGCAATGTGTTTAAGTTAAACAAAAGTAAAATATTTTTCTCCATCGACATGAAGGTCAGGTTACTATAACCCAGCCAGCACAGAGTTCTCCCTTACATCAGAGTCTGCAGGGATCCCCCTTACAGTGAAACGGAATGCTTATGTAAAGGGGAATGCTGCAGATCATGATCTAAGGGGGAACTCTGATGCAAGGGTGGGGCATGGTACAGGCAGTGGAGGACAGAGGCTGCGGACATGGTACAGGAGGTGGAGGAGAGAAGCTGCGGACATGGTACAGGAGGTGGAGGAGAGAAGCTGCGGACATGGTACAGGAGGTGGAGGACAGAAGCTGCAGACATGGTAGGATGAGGATGATGACCCTTAGCTCATCTCTACATATCACAAATGGCACAGGACAGTGATAAGTGTCTTATAGGGCAGGTGTCCCCAATGGGAGATTTGCCCTCGCTTCCTGTTCTGGTGACAACTGGGAATTTTTGGGTTTCCATAAAAAAGGAAGGTGATCCCCCCCCCCAACACAGAATTAGAAGGGGGAGGGGGTGATCACAGCACATAAGTGTATACCATCCCCCCATATTACCTGTATATCACATACAGTCAGGTGTATACCATCCCCGCCCCCCCCCCATATATCACACTCACCCTGGCCTCTCTGGATGGAGATCTCTCATGCGCTCTCTATGGAAGTCTCTCTCTGTGTTGCACATTTGACTAGAGGACCTGTCTCCTGGGTAACGGCCGGGAAGGGGGGGCTAATTCACTGACGGCAGTGCACTACGTGTAGGTGCTGGGATGTGCTGTGGCTGTGCTCTGGTCCAGTAATGGTATCAGTGCCACTGGCCGGCCAGCCAGTCCGTCCACTACAGTCCAGAGAATCGTCTCCTCTCCCCGAGACCCAGACCCGCTGCTCAGATCTCTGCTCTCCAGTCCACACAGACTCCTCTCAGTCTGCGCTCGGCTCCTGCCTGTTCATAGGCTGGCGGCAGACGTTGGCGGGACAAAATGCGATGATATCATTGGTTGCGTGGGCCGCGGCGGTGGTGGGCTGGGCAAAGGCTGTGCAGGAAACTCGCTCGGCGGCTCAAGAACGCATCTTCTCGGGGATTTCTGGAATTGCACATGCGCAGTTCTGACCCGAGCGCCGATCGCCGCCATATTTACGGGCACTTTTCCCTTACTACGGGCTTTCACGGACACCGGAAAAACGGCTTGTTTTTACGGGCTGCCCGTAAAAATACGGGCGGTTGGCAACACTGCACACCACACTTTTCACATATTTATTTGTAAAAAAAATTGAAAACCATTTATCATTTTACTTCCACTTCACAATTATGTGTGTAGCACTGACCCCCGAAGGAGCTGCTGATTTGATTTGGGCCTGCACTCTACCAATAACCCCACTAACTTGGCTCAATCCCCTTGGCAAAGCTGTGGTGCAATGTAATACAATACAATATAATACAAATGCAAAGTACCTGTATTGTAACTTCAGAATCCACTAGCTCCACCTGGTGGGAGAAAAACAGTATGCCACACAACTGGATACTTAACCAGAAATATATTTTACTGTAGAATATTAAAAACAGGTGGTTACAAGAATTGTGCTGTCATCCTAACATAGGACAACAGCACAATATATTTCAATAGGAACAATTTAAAACAATATATATATATTTTTATTTATACCTGGGAGCTCCCCCTACTTTAAAAGCTACGCGTGAGATCTCACTTAAAGTACTTAGTCCGTGATCTTCTTTCTTCGCTAGCTAAAGTAACTCCTTTGTGATTTGTAATCCACAGTCTATGAAAAGTTAGGTTGAGGTGCTTCTGGTGTGGCTCCAATAACTAATTTACAACGCTTGAGGCGCCAGAGTAGATAGGCCTCAAGCCTGCTCAGTGTCAGTTGCTCTGCTCCTCCTACGTGGAACTACAAATTCTAGTGAGGCCTGTATGTGAGTCTAACTGCGGGTAAAAGTTAACAAACGTTGGGCCGTAACCCGCTCACCAACTGGACCGGAGCTCTGTGTGGTAATTTGAGTCCAGTGATTGCAGCTTGCTTCTCTGTCAGCTGGGCCAGACGCTCTGTACAGCTCCGCTGGATGTATCCGATGCTCTGATGCTCCAATGAGCGTCTCTGGTCACCGTCTCTCAGGCACCGTCAGGTCACTTCACAAACAAGCAGGGTTGCGCTCCGCAATGGCTGTAGGCTGCTGTCTCCGGGAAGCCTCCTCACCGATCCGCACAGGCAGGCAACACGATCCCAAGAGACCTAAAATGGCTGCTCGGGTTCCTTCTATCTCCTACCCAACATGCACTGTTTAACAGAGTGTTCATGGGTAGGTCACACAGACTCCTAGGTAATAAGGTCAACCTTCTGAATCAAAACAACAGTCACTTCCTGTATAAGTCTTTTGTGTTTGTTCTGAGGTAAATAATCATAATACTGCATTACCCGTATTTAGTCACTAGATGGCTCTAAATGCTGAACCATAGCAATGTCCATAGACTTTGTATTAAAGTATGCAAACACACATCAATACACAAGGATGTCAGCGCTACATGTGCCACTTTGTGTTGGTCTATCACATAAAATCCCAATAAAATACATTTACATTTTTGGTTGTAACATGACAAAATGTGGAATATTTCAAGGTGTATGAATACTTTTTAAAGGCACTGTAATGCCTCGTACACACGTAGGGACTTTTGCCGGCGGACCTAGTCCAGCGGACAATCCCGCGGGACTTTCCGGCTAGGTCCGCTGGACTTTCCGAGGGTGTGGACTTGCCCACACACGCACGGACTTCTCCAGCGGATAATCCGCCGGCCAAAAGTCCGCGGGACTTTTGAAAATTAACGGACTTGCCCACACACGGAGCAGTCCGTTCATTTCGAACGTAACTTCAGGTTACGTAGCTAGCGTAGGCAGTAAATGCCGCCGCGCTAGCTCCGCAAGCTGGCATGGATTTAAAGGGAATCCCCACGCCGAAAAAACGGCGTGGGGGTTCCCCCCAAATCCATGTCAGACCCTCATCCGAGCACGCAGCCTGGCAGGCCAGGAAAGGGGTGGGGACGAACGAGCGCCCCCCCCCTCCTGAGCCGTACCAGGCCGCGTGCCCTCAACATGGGGGGTGCCCTGGGGAAAGGGGGGCCGTGCGGCCCCCCCCACCCCAAAGCACCTTGTCCCCATGTTGATGAGGACAAGGGCCTCTTCCCGACAACCCTGGCCGTTGGTTGTCGGGGTCTGCGGGCGGGGGCTTATCGGAATCTGGGAGCCCCCTTTAATAAGGGGCCCCCCAGATACCGGCCCCCCACCCTATGTGAATGAGTATGGGGTACGATGTACCCCTACCCATTCACCTAAGGTGTAAAATGTAAAGTAAAAAAAAACACCCACACTTTTGAAAAAATAGTTTATTGCACTGCTCCGGGGGTCTTCTTCCGTCTTGGGGGTCTTCTCGCCGGACTCCCCCGCCATTTACCAAGCTCTTTTACCGAGCGGGGGAAGTCCGGCTACCTTCTTCGTCGTCGCCGCCGTCTGGGGGTCTCGATCCGCCTTCGGGGGTCTTCTTCCGTCTTGGGGGTCTTCTCGCCGGACTCCCCCGCCATTTACCAAGCTCTTTTACCGAGCGAGGGGAGTCCGGCTACCTTCTTCGTCGTCGCCGCTGTCGTCTGGGGGTCTCGATCCGCCTTCGGGGGTCTTCCGGGGTCTCTTCTGTTCTTGCGGCGGTCGTCGTCTTCCGCGCTGCCGGCGCCTTCTCCTTCTTCTTGTCCTTCTTGTTCTTCTTCTTCTTCCGATGTTGACCCAACGCTCTCTCTGCCCGGAATGCCTGTGCCGATCTGCGCTCGGACTTATATAGGGACATGGGGGACAGGGTCACATGCACATGTCACATGGTGACCCCGCCCCCTTGTGTTGTCACAGTCCCGGAGGATGCTGGGACTGTGACATCGCAAGGGGGCGGGGTCACCATGTGACATGAACATGTGACCCTGTCCCCCATGTCCCTATATAAGTCCGAGCGCAGATCGGCACAGGCATTCCGGGCAGAGACAGCGACGGGTCAACACCGCTCGGTAAAAGAGCTTGGTAAATGGCGGGGGAGTCCGGCGAGAAGACCCCCAAGACGGAAGAAGACCCCCGGAGCAGTGCAATAAACTATTTTTTCAAAAGTGTGGGTGTTTTTTTTTACTTTACATTTTACACCTTAGGTGAATGGGTAGGGGTACATCGTACCCCATACTCATTCACATAGGGTGGGGGGCCGGTATCTGGGGGGCCCCTTATTAAAGGGGGCTCCCAGATTCCGATAAGCCCCCGCCCGCAGACCCCGACAACCAACGGCCAGGGTTGTCGGGAAGAGGCCCTTGTCCTCATCAACATGGGGACAAGGTGCTTTGGGGTGGGGGGGCCGCACGCCCCCCTTTCCCCAGGGCACCCCCCATGTTGAGGGCACGCGGCCTGGTACGGCTCAGGAGGGGGGGGGCGCTCGTTCGTCCCCACCCCTTTCCTGGCCTGCCAGGCTGCGTGCTCGGATGAGGGTCTGACATGGATTTGGGGGGAACCCCCACGCCGTTTTTTCGGCGTGGGGAGTCCCTTTAAATCCATGCCAGGTCACAGAGCTAGCGCGGCGGCATTTACTGCCTACGCTAGCTACGTAACCTGAAGTCACGTGCTAAATGAACGGACTTGCCGATGAGCGGCAAGTCCGTTCATTTCAAAAGTCCCGCGGACTTGCCCACTAACGGCGGGATTATCCGCTGGACTGCCAAGTCCAGCGGATAATTTGAAAACAAAACTTCAAACTTTAGTCCGCCGTACTTTGGCGCCAAAAAGTCCGCCGGCGCCCACACACGAGGGGATTATCCGCTGGACTTCAGTCCAGAGGATAATCCCGCGGGATTGTCCCTTCGTGTGTACGCGGCATAAGAGTTTACAGTCTATAGGTAGGGATACCTACTGTAAGGTGGGAGAGCTTACACTAGGCTCAATTCAAAGGCTTTAACACAAGTACAGGGGGTCCCCGGGTTACAAACAAGATAGGGACTGTAGGTTTGTTCTTAAAATACCCCTATAATACACAAGCTTAATGTATTCTAGTAAAGTTAGTCTGTAAACTAAGGTCTGTTTTGTTAGTTTATAGCAGTAGTTTGTTATTTTATAAACTTACAGCAGGCCGTGGCCATCTTAAGTGTGGGCATCTGAAGCCAGACTGTATTTCTTCCTGGATTTCATCTTTGCAGATCTCGCACATGCTCAGTGCAGCACAAGCAGTGTAATAGGTTTCAGGTCAGGTTTCCATAGCAATGGCAGTGTCAGAGGAAGTTGCCGCCCCTTCCCAGGAGGCATTGCAAACAGGACATGATGCGATGGGCCATGGCCAGGAAGGAGGAAGTGAAAAATAAATACAGCAGATATACAGTAGGTGGTGAGAATTTTTTTTTAAAAAATATCCAATTCGTTTACAGTGCACAGTTTAGTGAGGAATGCTGAAGAGTTGTAAAAGTGGGTGGAACTCCACTTTAAGTTGAATCTGTTTGTTAGTCGGAACAGGTACATTTTTTAAGTGTAGCTCCACCAAAAAAATCTAAGTTTTTTAGAGAACATAGGGAAGGGTTATCATTAGAGGTCGACCGATATGGGTTTTTCTCTGGCCGATGCCGATATTTAGAAATTGGGGCAGCCGATGGCCGATATATGATGCCGATTTTTGCGGCCGATTTTTTAGGCCGATTTTTTATTTTTTTTTTGGTGACTGTGGAGGAGGGGGTTACAGAGAGGTGGCTGTGGAGAAAGGGGGTTACAGAGAAGTGGCTGTGGAGAAAGGGGGTTACAGAGGTGGCTGTGGAGGAGGGGGGGGGTACAGAGGTGGTGGTGGAGGAGGGGGGTTACAGAGAGGTGGCTGTGGAGGAGGGGGGGTACAGAGAGGTGACTGTGGAGGAGGGGGGGTACAGAGAGGTGACTGTGGAGGAGGGGGGGTACAGAGAGGTGACTGTGGAGGAGGGGGGGGGTACAGAGAGGTGACTGTGGAGGAGGGGGGGTACAGAGAGGTGACTGTGGAGGAGGGGGGGTACAGAGAGGTGACTGTGGAGGAGGGGGGGGGGGGGTACAGAGAGGTGACTGTGGAGGAGGGGGGGTACAGAGAGGTGACTGTGGAGGAGGGGGGTACAGAGAGGTGACTGTGGAGGAGGGGGGGTACAGAGAGGTGACTGTGGAGGAGGGGGGGTACAGAGAGGTGACTGTGGAGGGGGGGGGTACAGAGAGGTGACTGTGGAGGAGGGGTACAGAGAGGTGACTGTGGAGGGGGGGGGTACAGAGAGGTGACTGTGGAGGAGGGGGGGGTACAGAGAGGTGACTGTGGAGGAGGGGGGTACAGAGAGGTGACTGTGGAGGAGGAGGGGGGGTACAGAGAGGTGACTGTGGAGGAGGGGGGGGGTACAGAGAGGTGACTGTGGAGGGGGGGGGGTACAGAGAGGTGACTGTGGAGGAGGGGGGGGGTACAGAGAGGTGACTGTGGAGGAGGGGGGGGTACAGAGAGGTGACTGTGGAGGAGGGGGGGGGTACAGAGAGGTGACTGTGGAGGAGGGGGGGTACAGAGAGGTGACTGTGGAGGAGGGGGGGTACAGAGAGGTGACTGTGGAGAAGGGGGGGTACAGAGAGGTGGCTGTGGAGGAGGGGGGGGTACAGAGAGGTGGCTGTGGAGGAGGGGGGGGTACAGAGAGGTGACTGTGGAGGGGGGGGTACAGAGAGGTGACTGGAGGAGGGGGGTACAGAGAGGTGACTGTGGAGGGGGGGGGTACAGAGAGGTGACTGTGGAGGAGGGGGGGTACAGAGGTGGCTAAGGAGGACATTAAATAAAGTCTGCAGGGGGGGCACAGTAGCACACTTTTTCTGACTTACCCTCCATACATGCTGGTATCTATCTGCATGCACCTGATAGGGCTAGGTGCATGCAGATAGACGCTGATCAGCCAATCACAGAGCAGGAGAGATGGCAGCATCCAGCAGGCTCCGCCTTAGCAGGGAAGCAAGTGGAGCTTAGCTGGTGCTTGCCACGATCTCCTGCGGAGGCTCCTCTTACAGCATGCCGGAGGGGGGCGGGGCGAAGCGGCCGGAGGGGCGGGGCGTAGCGGCCGAAGGGGGGCGGGGCGGAGCGGTCCCGTGCTTGTGAAACTTTTTTCCCCATTTACCTTCTATAATGGCCGGCCGCGCAGGGGAAGATGTCACATGCTACTGTAGCGGGGGCACAGGTCTGTACTGCAGGCGGCCAGGTATAGCTTTGCGGCCGCGAATCAGCCTGGTTTACACAATAATCGGCCGATGCCGATTTCTTAAAAACGGCCAAATATCGGCCGATATATCGGTCGACCTCTAGTTATCACCCCTGTAACATTTGTTTTGCTGTCTGTGCCCCTGTTTAGAAGATTTCACCTCACCTTCTTTTCCAATGACAATTGGATTTTGAAAATTTTGGGTTGTTAGGGAAACATGGACTGGTGATAAAGCATCAGTGGAGGTACCTTTTCCCATATTAACTCTTACAGGAGTGAATTTCCTTTCCTAGGGGTGGATTTCCTCTCACTTTCTGTTGTCTCCCTCCGTTTGTAAGTAGGAGTCGTTTGTAAGTAGGGGACCCCCTGTATAAGGATCATTATAATAGCCATGAAGCTTGTTTTTGGAAATAGGTCTCCTTATCTTCACGTGTTAACTTTTTGAATTGACACTATTACTGTTAAAAATTAGGGATACAGAAAGTGGAAGAGCTGACAATGTATTAGGGCGTAAGGGAAGGGTAAAGAAGACCGGATAGCTCCAATACAGTTCTAAACATTTTAAAATTCATGCTCCTATAAATTTCCTTTCCAATTATCTGGACTACAGTTGTAGAATGAAAGAACAATCTGGTTCTGGATCTGATTTAGAAATAACAGGAACTATTTTTTCTTTAGACATTTGGGTAAGGTCTTGTGTTTAGATACAATAATACCTCAAATTCTTTTTTCTTTTAACCACTTTCACTTCTGCTGATTTTAGGCCATGACCTTTTCTGAACAGACAGCCTGTGTGTAGATGGTTTACACCACATGACCGTGATGATGTACATGGGGAATGTGACGTGCAAAGCACAGAATAGGCAACTGTGGGTTCCTCATATTGACAGCACAATTAAGGAACTTAAAAAAATATTTCTCTAATGAGAACATTCTGCACTCCTTATAAACCATTTAAAAGCTAAATTGCCAGCCCCTGAAATGAAAATATCACCCAGACAAAATAAACATAAATCAATGCAGGGCTATGGAACTATACGTGCATAATACAGTGCGTACAAACATATGAATATTAACTTCTTCCCATCCATCCACGGCATCCCTTTACTGGTTTATCACACCTTGTGGGGAATGTGTGATTGGCTGCCACACTGGTCACATGATCGGGAGTCCTGTCCACGACAGCTCAGCCACTGTGCTGTGAGTACGCAGTGAACAAGAAACCTCTGCTGCCCATGGATGCAGATATTAAACCCCACCCTCTTTGCTGCCGCACATGCGTTGCGTTGGTAAGAACAGGCTACATGCAAATAGCTAAGGAATATCTCCATTCCTACATACACCCTTTGTGTACTGTTCTCCAATTATATTTCTCTAAAAACAGCAATGTCTTTCAGTCCGGATCCAACAGAGGCCTTAAGTGTATATTCAGTATATTGTGCATTCTTGTAATCCCCCTCCGTGTGCCACTCCACGCTCAATTGGACTCCAAATCCACTTTTGGGCACAGACAACATTGGACCAAAGCCCTTTAGCTGTAAGAGAAGAAACAAGCAATAAATGTAATTCAATTAAAATATCCTCTCGCATAACTAACTTACTAACTGACATATCAACAAGGATGCAACACCACTTCCTCAAACTCAATCTTTCTAAAACTTTTTCCTCCAGCCCGTGCCCCCCCCCCCCCCCCTCTCCCTGACTTATCCATCAAGATCAATAACACAACCATCAGTCCCTCCCCTCATGCCAAGGTACTAGGTGTAATCCTAGACTCTGACCTGTCCTTTCAGACCCAAATCCAATCAGTGTCCAAATCGTCCAGACTTCAAAACATCTCCAAAATACGCCCCTTTCTAACCGTTGAAACCACTAAGCAACTTATTCACTCCCTTGTTATCTCTCGCCTTGACTATTGTAACTCCCTCCTCATTGGCCTACCTCTCCCCAAGCTATCCCCTTCTCAGTCTATCATGATTGCCGCTGCCAGACTCATCCACCTTACCAACCGCTCAGTGTCCGCCACTCCTCTATGCCCAACAAATAAAATTCAAAACCCTAACAATACCATACAAAGCCATCGACAATTCTGCCCCGAGCTACATCACCAATCTTATCTCCAAATATCACCCAAACCGTCCTCTCCGCTCCTCCCAAGACCTTCTTCTCTCTAGCTCCTTTGTCTCCTCCTCCCATGCTCGTCTCCAGGACTTCTCCAGAGCCTCTCCCATCCCCTGGAACTCACTACCCCAATCTGTCCGGCTTTCTCCTACTCTGTCCACTTTTAGGCGATCCCTGAAAACTCATCTCTTTAGGGTGGCCTATTCTGCCTCCAGCTAACAACCGAATCTTCTACTCCCCTCATCGGTTAATCCGTCACAGTCCCTACCTTTGGTTTCACCAGGCCCTCCCTCTAAAGCCCCATACACACGGTAGGATTTTCCGATGGATTCTGTCCTATCGGACAATGTTGTCGGAAAATCAGACCGTGTGTAGGCACCATCGGACAGTTTCCATCAGATTGTCTGACGGACAAAGTCCTATCTCCTGCTGGATAGATTTTTTGACAACAAAGTCCGATCACACCAAATCCGATCGTGTGTAGCGAATTCCGACCGGACAAAGTGCTACGCATGCTCAGATCACATTACAAGACCAAAGCTATTGGCTACTAGCCTCTACGTAGTCCCGTCGTAGGCAACAAACGTCACCACGTTCAGAATGATCGGATTTTCCGACAACTTTGTCCGACCGTGTGTACGCAAAACCAACATCAGACAAAGTATGACGGACATGGTCTGACGGACCTGGTCCTCGGATAATCCGCGCGTGTGTATGGGGCTTTAGATTGTAAGCTTGCAGAAGCAGGGCTCCTCTAACCCTCTTGTTTTGAATTGTAGTGTTGGTGTAGTGTCTCCCTACATTGTAAAGTGCTGCGCAAACTGTTGACGTTATATAAATCCTGTATAATAATAATAATTTTTATTAAAAGAAAAGAGAAAATATACTTAAAAAAGATGTGCACATACACTGTGCACCCAGAATAAAGAAACAAGTAGCACCTGGAGAAATTCTTTGTGATATAACGTGTTGGATGCACAGGCTTAATGTGACATTGACAGGCAATGGCATAACACTTATTTTTCACATCATAGTCCTCCCTTCACATATCAGTCCCCCTTTATTTTGCAGTCCTCTTTTACATTACAACCTCCCTTTCGCATCACAGGTCCCCCTCCCTTTATATCCCCATTCCCCTTCACATCAGAGTCCCCCTTCACTTCACAATTCCTCTCCTCCTTACATAACAGCTCCCTTTTACATCATATACCCCCTTCACATCACAGTCCCCCTCCATCTTTACATCACAGCCTCCCTTTACATCACAGCTCCCCCTTTTAAATCACAACGCCCTTCACATCACAGTCCCCATTCCCATCACAATTCCCCTCCATCTAAAATCACAGCCCCCTTCACTTCACAGTACCCTCTTTACATCAGTGTCCTCAGCCCCATTCACATTACAGCCCATGCCATCCTTTTAATTGTCCTTTCTGTGTCCTAATAACCAATCTCTCGCTTGTTAACATGAAAAGATGGGCCCCTCAATCCAGATCCAGTGTTTCTGCACTGCTCATCACATTAGTGTTATGGTGTAAACAGGGCACTAGCAGGTGCTTTTAACCCCCGCTAGCGAAGAAAGGGTTAAAACCGCCCGTGTTGCGGCACTTTCGAATCGATTTTCCGAAGTGCTCTCGATCTGACAGCTCCAGCAGGCGGGGCTGAGAAACCCCTGCTGACATCATCCAGGAGGAGGAGAGAGGCGGCCGGTTACATGAGCGCCAATCAGCGCTATGAAATGAGGTACACAGCAGCATTTTTTTTTAAAAACACATGCACTGGGGACATTATTTAATATAGCAGAGAGGATTGTTGTAATGTCATTGCGTTATGATAGCAGCAGGACGGGAGGGTCCTGGGGAGTGGACGGAGTTGACAGGCAAGGAGGGGAGAGGACAGGGGAGAGCTGCGAATGACGGAGGCACGTAAACTGACCACAGTGTCAGGGCTCAGCAGCCATGATAAACCGTGGTCAGTTTACAGGGAGGAGGGCAGAACCAGGCAGGATCAGCCAGGTTTTTTAGGTGAGACAGGGGGCCAAATTACACAGCACAAGCACTCACACCTTACCCTAGCAGAAATTTAAAAAATTCTCTAGTCCATCGGGGGTGTACAGGTGTGAGAGGTGAATAAGTCTTATCTTATTTTCTGCAGAGTCTTTGTTTAAAGGGTAAGGTGTGAGTTTGATCAAGACTGGAGCTGACTGTGTCAGCGGGTAAAAGTTGAAGTGGAACACAATGGAAAGTGCACAATGGATGGGAAAATGTTTTTCAGGGAAGTGAGACAGTCACGCATACAGTCCGGTGTGTAGTCTGCAACCACATCTATCCTGGCATCATTTACTGTATGAGACTGACACTGTCTACAGCACCGTGATCATGCCAGGCTGCCTTCTCTGTCTTCTGATGAGTTGTGTCACAGTCACAGGTAAGATACTAATAATGTAAAGATTTCAGCACTGCCAGGCAAGCTGGGAGCTTATCACTTACAGCTGCCCGGTATTAAAGTATATGTGCATACTGTATGTTAATGACATATAGGGGTTGATTTACTACAATTGGAGAGTGCAAAATCTGGTGCCGCTCTGCGTAGAAACCAATCAGCTTCCAGGTTTTATTGTCAAAGCCTAATTGAACAAGCTGAAATTAGAAGATGATTGGCTACCATACACAGCTGCACCAGATTCTGAGTGCTCTAGTCTTAGTAAATATCCCCCATAGGGTACAATAGCATTAACAAAAACAGTTTTTGTGCCCCCCCCCCCCCTGTAACATAGTTTTATTACCTGTTGATCCTGCCAGGAAGTCCATTATTTTCCACTTTACCAAGTTAAACTGCCCAACAAAAGTTTCACTTACAGGGGTTGGAACACACCATAACAATGGTACTTACAATGGTCAGCTTTTGTTCATATGGCTTAGTGTTTCTTTTGGAGCGGGTTTATACATAAAACTAGTATAATTTTTGCTACACCTGCAAAGTAAAGCCTCACTGCCATGGCGTGTGTGCCCCCCTATGGATGTCATGTTAGGTTAAGGTAGATGACCAGGGCCAGTAAACCTGCCAATTTTTTGGCAGTGCCTTATAATAGAGAGAAACGCTTTAAGGCTATTTTCACACCGAGGCACTGGGTGCGCTGGCAGTAAAGTGGCTGTATCTTTAGCGCCGCTTTACCATCGTTTTAGCGGCACATTTCGGCCGCTAGTGGGGCGGTTTTACCCCCCGCGAGTGGTCGAAAAAGGGTTAATACCAGCGCTTTGCGGGCGGGTTTGGAGCGCTGCCCCATTGTTTTCAATGGGAGGGGGGGCTTTAGGAGGAGTAAATACACCGCTCCTACAGCGCACCAAAGATGCGGCTTGCAGGACATTTTTCAGCGTCCTGCAAGCGCACAGCTCCAGTGTGAAAGCCCTCAGGCTTTCACACTGGAGACACAGCAACGGCTGTTTGAAGGCGCTTTGCAGGCGCTATTTTTAGAACTTTAGCACCTGCAAAGCGCCTCAGTGTGAAAGGGGCCTAAAGCTGAACTAAACCCTCCAATTCTTTTCAGCCAAGGAAGCTGCCATCTTAGTCTCTGTTTGATCTGCAACTGCCATGATACTGCACATGTGATCAGTTATGACACCGGCCATGTGATGGTTTGACAGTTTAGTAGAGAGCACAAGCAAATTTGTCCGGTTAAACGATTGCCGACCGCCGCATTTACATATACATCAGCAGAATGGCACGGCTGCGCAAATGGGCGTACCTGTACGTCCCTTTGAATTTGCTGGCTGCGGTGCACGAGCTCGACCCTGCCGCGAGCTCCGTGAGTAGGATCGCGGGTCCCGCAGACTCGATGTCCGCGGGGATACCCCCGATTGTCTCACGGAGAGGAAGAACGGGGAGATGATAATGTAAACAAGCATCTCCCCATTCTGCCTAGAGACACTGTCACTGATCATAGCTCCCTGTGATCAGGAGTGCTGATCAGTGACGTGTCACTCATAGCCACGCCCCCTAACAGTTAAAATCACTTCATAAGACACACTTAATCCCTTCTTAGCCAGCTAGTGGTTAACCCCTTCACTGCCAGTGTAATTTTTACAGTAATCAGTGCAATTTTATAGCACTGATCACTGTAAAAATTACAATGGTCCCAAAAATGTGTCAAAATTGTTTGATGTGTCTGCCATAATGTCGCAGTCGCGATAAAAATCGCTGATCGCCACCATTACTGGTAAAAAAAAAAATTATTAATAAAAATGCCATAAAACTATCCCCTATTTTATAGACGCTATAACTTTTGCGCAAACCAATCAATAACCGCTTATTGCGATTTTTTTTTTTTTTTTTTACCAAAAATATGTAGAAGAATACGTATCGGCCTAAACTGAGAAAAAAATAATTTTTTTATCTATTTTTGGGGGATATTTATTATAGCAAAAAGTAAAAAATAATGCTATTTTTTTTTTCAAAATTGTCGCTCTATTTGTTGTTTATAGCGCAAAAAATAAAAACCGCAGAGGTGATCAAATACCACCAAAAGAAAGCTCTATTTGTGGGAAAAAAAAGGACGTCAATTTTGTTTGGAAGCCACGTCGCATGACCGCGCAATTGTCAGTTAAAGCGACGCAGTGCCGAATCGCAAAAAGTGGTCTTTGGCCAGCCAAATGGTCCGGGGCTTAAGTGGTTAACATTGCCGGCATGCCTGGAATATAACAGTTTTTTTTTTTGAATGATGGGTTTAGTTTCCACTTTAACTTAATTTATAATCTCTATGGTTGTTTTATAGATATATTATAGATTACCCCTACCAAGGGGGTCCATTAAGGGCGCACGGGTGCCGCCTCCCCTTTCCATCGCCATTGTCACGCTGCTTTTAGGCGTCTGGCCCCTTTCAGGACGCCGGGCGCATGAATTACAGCGGCGGGGGGTGTTTTTTTGAAGCACCTGATTATAGCCAGAGACTCTAATAGGCTCCAAAATATGGTGTGCTTGGAGCCCACCTAGGTGTGTTAGAAAAGCAAATGAATATTCACTTTTCTAACACTGAATGGCCTCTCTGCCAATCAGGAAGTGCGGGTCTAAACGTTTCCAGATTGGCTGAAAGGACAGGTGATCCTATTGGACGCCTAGGATGAGGAAGAGGAGGGAGATGCATGGCGGAAGCCGCTGTGATCCACAGGAGGAGGATGAAAGAAAGCTGCGTAGATGGGGACCGATGGGGACCATCCTCCCGACTGTGGCTGTTTGCCGCCCCCCCCAAAAGAAAAAAACACCAGCCGCCACTGCCCCTACCTATCTATCATTTTCAGTAATGCATTTCATTCTTTTGTGTAGGGTGCTTTGAGCTTACATTCTGCCAGACAACAGAAGTTACAGAGAACATGACCATATACCCCTGGGGCACCGCACAGATTGGTGGCATTATAATCGCCGCTTTGCACAATAACTCCAAAGAGATAACCTTCACCCAGAGCTGGTCTAAAGGGAACCTGTCAGAGTTTGAATGGAACTTCTTCCAAATGGTTCTTACCAACTATATCAATTACTTCAAAAAACACATCATAACGAAGTCACAGATTGCTGGAAAAAAAGGTAAACCTCACCGCCAGATCCAATGAACCAATCCCCACCCTTTGTTGACCCATCTTTCCTTTCGACACAGATTGTTTATTTAATAAAGAACCATAGAAGTGTGACTACAGAAAAAGACCAAGTGGTCCATTAAACCGGCCCCCTTTTCAGTCCTCTTCTGTCTTTTCAACTGTTTTTAGTATAGAATTACACTATATTGTTAAAAGTATTGTGACACCTGCCTTTACACGCAGATGAACCTTAAAGCGGTTCTGCACACATTTCATTTAGTAAATCTCTTTGCCTTCCAAATCAGGCAAAGAGTACTAAATGAAATGTGTTTTTTTTTTTTCACTTACCTTGATAATCGCTGACTTCCTGTCCTCTGTCTCTGCGGCGGTGGGGGGGTCTCTGCGTCGATTGTCGTCAGGCCGCACTGTCTCCTGGGATCTGGTGTCATTGATCCCAGGAGTCAGTGCGAACATCTACCGAAATCTCGCGAGATGTTGGCCACATCTTCCGAAATCTCGCGAGATGTCGGCCACATCTTCCGAAATCTCGCGAGATGTTCGCCGTTACTGCGCACGTGCGAGATCGGCGCAGTAACGGCGGTGCATGCTGGGCCATCTGAAGTGCCTGTGGGGTTTCACATGCCCACAGGCAAGATGGCTCCCAGCAGGAAGGATGTTGCTAATTTTTTTTACAGGACGAAAACCGGCAGCAATGACTCTGAGAACAGGAACACGTGAGTACATAAAAAAACATGTTGCAATCCATAGCATCGCTCAAAAAAAAAAAAAAAAAAAAATAGACAGTGCAGAACCGCTTTAATGGCATCCCAGTCTTATGTCGCATACTCTCGATCGGAATTTCCGACGGGAAATGTTGGATGTGAGCTTGTTGTCGGAAAGTCCGACCGTGTGTAGGCTCCATCGAACATTTGCTGTCGGAATTAACGCACACAAATGTTTGAGAGCAGGTTCTCAAATTTTTCGACAACAAAACTTGTTGTCGGAACATCCGATCGTGTATACTCAAGTCTGTCGCACAAAAGTCCACGCATGCTCGGAATCAAGCAGAAGGAGCCGCACTGGCTATTGAACTTCCTTTTTCTCGGCTCGTCGTACGTGTTGTATGTTTTCACGTTCGGAATTTTTGGCCAACATTTGTGTGACCGTGTGTATGCAAGACAAGTTTGAGCCAATATCCTTCGGAAAAAAAATCCACGGTTTTGTTGTTGTTGGAAAATCCGATCGTGTGTACGGGGCATAGGTCCGTAGGGTTCAATATTGAGTTGGCCCACCCTTTGCTGCTATAACAGCTTCAACTCTTCTGGGAAGGCTGTCCACAAGGATTAGGAGTGTGTCTATGGGAATGTTTGACCATTCTTCCAGAAGCACATTTGTGAGATCAGGCACTGATGTTGGATGAGAAGGCCTGGCTCGCAGTCTCAGCTCTAATTCATCCAAGAGGTAATCTATCGGGTTGAGGTCAGGACTCTGTGCAGGCCAGTCAAGTTCCTCCACCCCAAACTCACTCATCTATTTCTTTATGGACCTTGCTTTGTGCAAAACTACGTAGAGGCCAGTAGCCAATAGCTTTCGTCTCCAAAACTTCTGAGCATGCGTGGCACTTTGTGCGTCGAAATTCTCTACATGCGATTGGAAAAAGTCAGATCGGATTTTGTTGTCGGAAAATTTTAGGTCCTGCTCTCAAATTTTTCCCATTGGAAATTCCGACGGAAAAAGCCCGCTAGAGCCCACACACGATCGGATTTTCCAACAACATAATCCGATCAGACTTTTTCCATCGAAATATCCGGCCGTGTGTACGGGGCATTAAACCGCGTAGGGGGTTCTTTACTGTTAGAGCAGTGAGGATGTGGAACTCCCTTCCACAGTAGGTGGTGTCAACAGAAAGTGTTGATAAATTCCAAAAAAAATTATGCCCCGTACACACAATTGGAAATGCCGCCAGCAAAACTCTGTTGAGAGCTTTTGGTCGTAAATTGCAACCGTGTGTATGCTCCATCGGAATTCCCGCCAGCAAATGATTGAGAGCAGGTTCTCTGTTTTTCGGTCGGAAAAAGTTCCTATCCGAAAATGCGATCGTCTGTATGCAATTCCGACGCGCAAAAAAACACGCATGCTCGGAAACAATTCTAAACATGCTCGGAAGCATTGAACTTCATTTTCTCGGCTCGTCCTTGTGTTGTACGTCACCACGTTTTTGGCGGTCGAAAGTTCCGAGAACATTTGTGTGACCGTGTGTATGCAAGCCAAGCTTGAGCGAATTCCGTCGGAAAAACCATCCAAGATTTTTCCGACGGAAATTCTGCTCGTGTGTACGGGTATATGTATTAGATGTGTTTCTCAGTGAACACAATGCACAGAGATATGGAAGCACTCAACTGAATGGACCTGTGTCTTTATTCAACCTTACCAGTGTTGGTCAACTTACTTTAAAAAAGTAATTAGTTAAGTTACAAATTACTTCTCCCAAAAAGTAATTGCGTTAGTAACTCAGTTACTACATTGGAAAAGTAATTAGTTACACAGCAAAGTAACTGACTTTTTTAAAAAATATTCTATACGTGTAACTAAGGGGCGGGTCTAGTATTACTGTAAGCAAGGGGCGCATTTATTATTATTGTTATATATCGTGTAACCAAGGGGCTGCTCTATTATTACTCTAACCAAGGGGCAGATCTGTTATACCGTGTACGCAAGGGGCGGGTCTATTATTAATATATCGTGTAAGGGGCGGATGGCTACAGAAGAGGGCGAATGTTAAATTAATGGGCAGAGCTCGATATATAACAATAATAATAAATGCGCCCCTTGGTTACAGTAATACTAGACCCGCCCCTTACTTACACGATAGACGCCCCTTGCAGAGTAGCACGAGCTGTTTGGGTTCGGCAATTTTCGGAAGCTCCGTAGTCCTTCGTACTGCGCAAGCCCTGTGCCTGCGCAGTACAGGGCGTCCTTATCCGGTGGGGGAATTTTTTCGGCAGGACACCGGAATTACACTACTGCCATCTAGTGGCGGTAGATGTAATTGGGGTAACTAAGCCAAAGTAATGGGAACTGAGTTACCATGAGGGGAAAAGTAATCAGTTAGATTACTCGTTACCCTCTAAAGTAACTGCGTTAGGTAACTCAGTTTATTTTAACTCAGTTACTTACATCACTGAACCTTACCAACTAAGAAGTGGATCCCCAAAACATTTTGTAGACAATAAAAGGTTTTGAGATGGATTTACAAAAAATATATATTTTTTTGTGTGTTTTTCACCTACCTAGGTCATTTAGATCTGAGAATGGCAGATAGCATGATAAATGTGTATTTTTATTTTCGATTAATTTGATCCATCTAAGGTAGCTTAGGTAAAGACTAACTCTGGGCAGATGTTGTCCCCAACCCACAACCACCCACCCAAAGCACTTCTACAGACCTTTTTTACTCACCGTACTCCAACGTCACCTGATTATCCATGGTGCCTTTTTGGGCAGTGAAGACTGGTGATAGTCCCCGTACACACGGTCGGAAATTTTGTCCAAAACTGGTGTTGCATACAAAATGGTGCAAACACCGCGCTAATATATACCAAAAATTATGAATAACCTTGTAAAGGAAATCGTGAAAATAATAAAAAATAGCAGCAGCTAAAAAAAATGTGGATATACACATTAACAGAATAAAAACAATACAATGTGTGAATAGGATAATAAATGTCCTATACCAAAACTAATACGTGAAGTCCATATGCAAATATTAATTGATGAGGAAATAATAAATCCTTAAAGTTCATGTGGAAAAATATTTTGGTGACTTTTCTAAAGAAAGTGACAATAAAAATACAAAATGAATCCGTGACTTGTGAAGTGATCAACCAAGAAAAAACATGATCCACCACCGCTCAAATAGTGCGCTTACCAAAAGGCAAGCTCAGATAAGCCTGCACCTTATTGGTGTCCTGATGTAACCGGACCCTCAGACCTCCACACCGAATCCGGACATCACAGATAAACCAGAACAGGCACAATGATTCCCTTTGGACAGCCTCAATATGAATGCCTCAATAAGGAAATGTTTCCAGAAATCCGAAACCAGGAATCATCAATCGGTAATAGCATGGAATCATAAAAAGACATGGAGTGCTCCCATAGCGTGAAACCATACAGTTTATTGGATAACAATTATATATAAGTACTACTTACATCAAATAAAACAAACAATCGCAATTGTATTGGGAAAAAAACGCCGGCCGGCTAGCAGAACACCCGCTCTTGTTGCGTAACGTGATGACGTCAGTGCGTCAGCCTCCCTACATCCGTTTCGTCTAATGACGTCTTCTGGGGAATCATTGTGCCTGTTCTGGTTTATCTGTGATGTCCGGATTTGGTGTGGAGGTCTGAGGGTCCGGTTACATCAGGACACCAATGAGGTGCAGGCTTATCTGAGCTTGCCTTTTGGTGTTGCATACACACGGTCGGACAATGCTGTCGGAAAATCTGATCGTTCCGAACGTGGTGACGTTCGTTGCGTACTACGGAACTACGTAGAGGCTAGAAGCCAATAGCTTTGGTCTCATAATTTGATCTGAGCATGCGTGGCACTTTGTCCTTCGGAATTCCCTACACACGATTGGAAAAAGTCTGCTCGGATTTTGTTGTAGGAAAATTTGAGATCCTGCTCTCAAGGGGAAATGCATATTTTCGGTTCAACTGTTTTGTTTTGAATTCTGCTTTATACTACTGTGCCCTAATGCTCTTTCCACATTACATTGGTACAATACTCCTCATCTACTTGAATTTTTTGAAACTATCAAAACTTCCCGCTGACACCACTGATTATAGAAGGGAGCTCCACATCCTTACTGCTCTGACAGTAAAATTAAGTTAAGTAAAGTTGAACCACTTTTACTCCAATTTCATTGAGTGGCCACTTGTCTTCTTAAGCCCTCTAAAACTGAATAGTTTTTTTCTTTTGCTAGAATTACCTTTGAGATACCATCACCATTGGTTTAGGTATGTATTTATGGCATTTAGATTTTTTTTTAAATCTCTTAGTGAATTAGCTGAGGGGTGTAAAGGTAACTGGGGTGAGACCCGGACATAAATTAGCATTAAGTAGCACTAGGGCATTGCTGTGTTGGGGTTTCTATGTACAATTCCCACCAGAGACAATATCAATATATATATATTTTTTATCTAAAATAGAAATGCATAGCATTGTAGTGTGTTCTTAACATTTATTAATCTCTGGGCCCCTGAAGGAGGAGGAGTCTTTGTTCCCTCGAAACGCGTTGGATTGATTTTATTTGTTGCTACCTTCAATAAGGTAGGTTTCTATCTACTTTCCAAAGTAACATTCATTAATGGCAGTCTTTCCTTTCAGATCCGTTCATAGTGCAGGGTATTGCTGGATGTCCTGCAAACTCTGGAGAATCACGGGGCATGTTTTACAAGCTGGCTTTGAATGGTCACGATTTATTGTATCTAGATGTCAGACTGGGTATTTGGGTGGCTGAACAGCCTAACGCCACCCAAATAGTGCATACCCTAAATGAAGATCCAAATTCCACCACCAGCATCCAACGTTTCCTAAATACCATATGCAAACACCTGGCCAGCGCCCTCCTATGGTCAGGGAAAGCAAAGCTGGAAAAGAAACGTAAGTGATAAGAAGAATCAATTCTGAGTAGATTGAAGCATAGATGTGTGTCCCTTGTTATTGGCTGTGGTCAGCCAAACCCCCAGACATACCCTTGTATACCTTTACACTCTGCTTCAACACTGTTGCTGATGCCCGTGTCAGAGGCCCTTCCCATCTCCGCTGTATACATTCGGAGATAGAAGGCGGCGATCGGCAGCTCTATGGTGCCTGAGGGGGCGGCGGGATCTCCCTGGGATTTGTAGTACTCTCAGTGTATACAGTGGAGAGGAGCCGGGAGGGGCCTCTGACCCAGGCAGGTTTCAGTTTCACTTTCACTCTGCAAAGGGGGGAGTCAGCTGTTTGGGGGCCCAAATGTAAGAGGGGGGGGGGGCTTTCTGGGGACACTAATGTAAGGAAGGGGGCCTCTGGGGACACTAATGTAAGGATGGGGCCCTCTGGGGACACTGATGTAAAGAGGGGGGCTTTCTGGGGACACTAATGTAAGGAAGGGGGCTTTCTGGGGACACTAATGTAAGGAAGGGGGCTTTCTGGGGACACTAATGTAAGAGGGGGTCTCTCCGGGGACACTAATGTAAAAGGGGGGCTCTCTGGGGACACTAATGTAAGAGGGGGGGCTCTCTGGGGACACTAATGTAAGAGGGGGGCTCTCTGGGGACACTAATGTAAGGGGGGCCCTCAGGGGACACTAATGTAAGGGGGGGCCCTCTGGGGACACTAATGTAAGGGGGGGCCCTCTGGGGACCCTGATGTAAGGACGGGGCCCCCTGGGGACCCTGGTGTAAGGGGGGGCCCCCTGGGGACCCTGATGTAATGACGGGGCCCTCTGGGGACCCTGATGTAAGAGGGGGCCCCCTGGGGACACTGATGTCAGAGGGGGGCTCTGGGGACCCTGTGTAAGGGGGGCTCTCTGGGGACCCTGTGTAAGGAGGCTCTCTGGGGACCCTGTGTAAGGAGGGGCTCTCTAGGGATCCTGGTGGGGGGGGGCTTGACCCTGGTGTAAGGGGGGGCTCTCTGGGGACCCATTTGGTCTGATTGCTCCCTGGCTCCACAGGCTGGAATGTTTTTAAATTACCCAAGGCTGATTAGTATACATCTCTCTTTGACTCTGGTCAAATTTTTCCCAAGAGAAACTCGAAATGCATCAAGAAATTTACATTTAACATGGATAATTCATCAATGCTGAGGTCTACCAACTGGAGACTTGAGTTATGATGTATATTTGTATTATAATGTACATGTCTGTGAGAGGATATACACTACAGGTACAGGTATATTGTCAAAAGTAATGGGACGCCTGCCCACGAGACTCCTAGATTGCAGGCAAGTCAAGTTTTTCCACCCCAAACTCGCTCTTCCATGTCTTTATAGACCTTGCTTTGTGCACTGGTGCACAGTCATTTTGGAGCAGGAAAAGGCTATCCCCAAACTGCTCCCACAAAGTTGGGAGCATGAAATTGTCCTCAATGTCTTGGTATGCTGACTCCTTCACTTGAACTAAGGGGCCAAGCCCAACCCCTCAAAAACAACCCCACACCATAATTCCCCCCGATTTGGACCAGTGCACAAAACAAGGTCCATAAAGACATGGATGAGTGAGGTTGGGGTGGAGGAAATTGACTGGCCTACACAGAGTCCTGACCTCAACCCGATAGAACACCTTGTGGACAGCCTTCCCAGAAGAGTTAAAGCTGTTATAGCTGCAAAGGACGGGCCACCTCAATATTGAACCCTACAGACTAAGACTGGGATGACATTAATGTTCATGTGTGTGTGTAAAGGCAGGCATCCCAATACGTTCTACAATATAGTATATGTGTTATTACATCATCAGCCTGTGGTTTTATACATTTTAACTTGATTATATTAAAAACTTGGATTTTTATATGAAACAAATCATAATTTTGTAAGTAGTGGCACCTCAAAAGTCCCACACTTCCACAATATATTCCGTATTTAGCATTTATCATCATTGGTATGTTGGCACTCTGCCCAGTCCCAACTCACACTTCACCTATTACCATTCAGAGAAACTCTACCTTGTCTCCATGTGTCAGACTTTCTTGATAAGATAAAGCTGTATCTATGTAGGTTTTTATATATGTTGATGTACTATGGATATGCATATTGTCATCTTATCTATGTGCTTCTGTAAAAAATGAAAACAAAGAACATTAAGTAAAAGAAAAAAGTTTTGGACCAATGTTGGCTATTTTCTAATCATTTCCCAGTCCAGCCGGAGGTTTTCTTTTTCCGTCATCACAGATCAGAGAATGAGCTGGTATGTATGGTGACTGGTTTCTACCCAGAATCCATCAATGTGAGCTTGTGGAGAAACAGGAAGCACAGAATGGATGGCACCTTAACTACAGGAACCCTTCCCAATGGAGATGATACTTACCAGATAGTAACACTGGTGGTCTTAGATGAAGAAGAGGGGCCAGATCTATATTGTAGAGTGGAACATGACAGCCTCAAAGAACCGTTGATGGTCCGTTTAGGTGAGCACCTCCCTATAATATTTTTTTTTATGTCATTTTGTTTTACTTGACTTTTCCAGTGTTGTGAAAATAAATTCTGTGGCGTGAATTTACTATGGGTGCCCCTTTTTTTCCAAACCGATAACCTGTAACATTTTGAGTGTACACCATATGACTGAATCTTATGTTGGCAAGATATATGTCACCATCACACTAGGGTACTCCATGAAAGGATCCAACTCTTTACTGAATGATCACAGGATGTGATGATCACCTGAAACAACAAGAGAAAGGGCGTACCAACCTAGTGCATTACCAACATAACAATTTTATTTTTAAATATAAAAGGTATCCTACTTAGAAACGCATGGCAAGCATAGGCATGTAAAAGGATGCGGACAAGACTACCTCCAGATCCACAGTACTCAGCCATCTGCTTGGTTTCATTTTTCTATAGTGATGCTGAGTTGGGCACAGACTTAAAGGGGTTGTAAACCCTCAAGGTTGTTTACCTTAATGCATTCTATACCTTAACCCGGTCTTTCCAGCGACGGCAACGAGCACACCAGCCCCAGCTTGGGTCCTGATTGGATAGATTGATAGCAGTGCAGCCATTGGCTCCTGCTGCTATCAACCAAATCCAATGAGGTGGGAGCCGGGGGCGGGGCCGAGTCCTGTTGTCTATGTCAATGGACGCAGCAGCAGGACACAGGAGTGCACCCGCATGAGTGCCCAGAGGGAGAGCGGCTCTCAAATAGGGCACTTGAGAAGAGGAGGAGCCAGGAGCGCTGCTGAGGGACCCCAGAAGAGGAGGATCGGGGGGCGCTCTGTGCAAAACCAACTGCACAGGGGAGGTAAGTATGACATGTTTGTTTTTTTGTTTGTTTTTTAAACAAACCTTTACATATCCTTTAAGCACATATGTTTTATAAGGTTCCTTTGCACATGTCAATGCATATGCCTATGAGCTATGTTTTTGTTTACTGGCTTTTTGGTAGTACTTACAACGGCATACCATGTCTAGGGGTGGGTGGCTCCTTGTAACATGTACAGGTGGGAGGAACCGTTACCCAGGACATTTTGCACTTTTGTATCAGCCTGGTGAGCTGATGATATGCTTGTTATTCATGTAGCTATGTGAGTGTTTTTAATCCCCTTGTTCAGTTTTAATAAATTACTTGTAGCAGAGAGCACTATGGTTTTCCATTTTGTTTTTATGGTGATACACGGATGATTGAGTGTGTGGCAGAGGAATTACAGGTTTTCTCTGCAGGAGTATCCCACAATCATCCCAAAAGTCATCTTATTAGGTGAATTTGACTCTTTAATAGGGTCATTGCTGGGAGGTGAGCAGGCAATTTGTCTATTGGTGGTGGTCACTGCAGGTGGTGGATGCACTGGATCAATTTGAACTATTACGTGGAGTTAACACATAGAAGGAATAGAAATTTATTGTGCAGATTTTTTATGACACGGATGCACATGGACTTATGTTTTGAACTATTATCATTAAAGAGGAGTTCCCATTCTAAAAAATGTTTTTAAAGTCAGCAGCTACAAATACTGCAGCTGCTGACTTTTAATAATCGGACACTTACCTGTCCCAGGGTACAGCGATGCGGGGAATCGAAGCCCCGCTTGTCTCCCCCTCCGTTCGGCCGCGCCGGCATTTTAACTGTGGGCACCTGGCTGTGGCTTCACAGCCGGGCACACACTGCGCATGCGCGAGCGGGGCTGCGCGCCGTGATTGGCCGCACAGTCATCTGGGACCTGTCACATGTTCCAGATGATTGACAAGAGGGAGGGGGCAGAGCTGAGCCCTTCCTGCGCCAAGGGGATGTGATGTCACCAGCCTAGGCACTGAAGGAGGCAGACTACGAGGGACTCCCTAGCAACAGCCATTTAGAGGTGAGTAAAAAAATTAATTTTTCCAAATGTTTATTTTTTTTTATTTTTTTTAGGAACATTCATGCCATTTTTATTTTTTTGGATGCAACTCCACTTTAATGTTTTGAGTCATAACAATTATTTTATGGTTGCGCTGCACTTATATTGTGTCATTTATTTGTAATTTATAGAGTCACTGGTCACTGCTCTAACTAGTGTTGGCAGCAATCACATTAGGCCAAATATTATTGGCCATTGATTATTTATATAATAGTTTACTTTATTTTTCACATATCTGCACTGATTATATATTTATTCACTACCTTGCTCTTGCTTATCTCTGATTGGTGAATGTTTTATTTAAACATTTTGCACAATTGCTTCACTCTTTTACATGCCAGATAAATGGGTCCTGCGTGACTCCAAAACATTGCAATTTCTTGTTTTGTGATCATACTTCAATAAAAAAAACATTTGGACTGAACTTGACGATCCATGGTGCGCTGGCAAATATTTACATTTTGTCATGCATTATCTAGCCTCCAGCTGGTGCTTGCTGCAGTACCCAGGAACGTATGTGATGGGAATATGGATGGTTATCCATGATCACAGGGGACCCATAGCTACCTGGCCACATAGTGATTTATGCAGGAAACAAAATTTGGCAAATATATTCAAATTAGTTGAATTGATATCAAATTTGGGAACCTCTATATGATTGCAAGGAGAGCAATTAGGAATTGGCTTAGCTAATTATTGGAGAAATGGAGGTACCACTTAATGGTTTGGTTATGAGGCCTAATCACTCAAAGTCTAGGCCCTGATACAGGATAGTTTTAGGCAAATGGTTTTTGCCCGAGCATGAGTTCGGGCCTAATATTGGCTGTTTGCCCCGTTCAGCGAACACCCAAATTGTTGGGGTGTTCGACCGTTTGCTTGGCCCGCCAAGCATCATACAATGCAGTGCATGCTGCACAGTGCATTGGAAGCCCTGATTGGCTAAAGCAATAAATAATTTGCCCAATCAGAGCACAGAACACTGTCAGAGCCATGGTTGGAGAAAGTAATGATGACTGTACCCATTATGGCTCATTGCAGACCCACCCCACACTATAAAAGTTTCCTTCCCAGAGCAGCCATTTGCAGTGTGATATTGGAGTAAGTTAGTGTGCTATAGTGATTCTATTGTGAATGTAGAGTGTTAGTGTAGTGTGAATATAGTGATAGTGCAGCAGGAGTGTAGTGCGACCATTCATTTTTACTGTAGTGTCAGTTAAGTGTTTCAGGGCAAGTTACCTGCAGTATATTGAGGTGTATCAGTGTAGAGTGTCATGACAGTTTTACTGCAGTATAGTAGTGTGTCAGGGCACTTTTACTGCAGTATATTGAAGTGCGTTAAATGTATATAGCGTTGCTCAAGGACAACATCACCTGCCCTGCTGCTCCGCTACCTCTACACGTAGATGGGTGCAGACCCTGCTGCAAACAGGAACATCAGAAGAAAAAAGTGGCTGGATGGTCGCAATCTCTTTTATTGGTAGATAAAAACATAGACCATAAAGCAATGGTGGTGAACTACATTGATCACTGACATGTATCACACCTAAAACTGGTGCTTAATCATAGCTCATATTGAAGTGCGTTAGTGCACTTTTACTATAGTATATTGAGGTGCATTATTACACTGTTACTGCAGTATATTGAAGTGTGTTAGTGCACGTTTACTGCAGTATATTGAAGTGTGTTAGTGCACGTTTACTGCAGTATATTGAGGTGCATTATTGCACTGTTACTGCAGTATATTGAAGTGGATTAGTGCACTTTTACTGTAGTACATTGAAGTGCGTTAGTGCACGTTTACTGCAGTATAATGAAGTGCTTTAGTGCAAGTTTACTGCAGTATATCGAAGTGTGTTAGTGCACTTTTACTGCAGTAAATTAAAGTGCATTAGTGCACTTTTACTGCAGTATATTAAAGTGTGTCAGTGGAGTGTGGAGTGTGTCAGTGGTGTGTGCGTACTCAAGTTAAAGTGCAACAAACATTACTTTCCATTGATTAACCTCATCAGCCCCGGAAGATTTGGCTGCTCAATGACCAAGGCCATTTTTTGCGCTACGACACTGCGTCACTTTAGCTGACAATTGCACAATTGCTTAAAGGAGCCAACCTACAGCTACGACAGTTTGCGGGATCATGCCGACCTCCCGCAGTATAATGATGGCGGCTGGTCAGCAAGTGGTTAAAGTGCATCCAAGTACACATTTCCCTGTCTCTATTACATTTTGATAATAAGCCACCCCCCCATCATGTCTAGGAGGCCAACAAGGAGAGGCATATATTCCCATGGCACTGTGAGGGGCCAGCTGAGTATGTGTCCACAGGCAAAGGTGGACATGGTCTGTCCTCATTTTCTCTGTTTAGTGATGTTCCTCGTGCTATCCAGCCACAGCATGCAGAGGAGGCGATGGACTGGCTTACTAAACTATCCTCATCCTCTGTCACCCAAGCAGAGACGAGTGCGCAGTCCACTGCAGCTGCCAGGGTGGCAAAACCTGCCTCCTTGTCCACAGCTATTCCTGCCAAAGCCCCAGCATCATGCATGGGGGAGCCAGCTGAGTCATTTGAACACAGCGTCAGCCACTTGCTCCTTGACAATGTACAGGCATTACTTGATTCATCAACAGTTCCTCTATAGGGTTACGGTGTGAAGGCACGACCAACACCCAAAGCCCAATTTGTCCACACATGTTACTTCTATCCAAAGTCTGCGAAACAGACACTAGCATTTAAAGCGGGATTCCACCCTAAAGTGGAACTTCCGCTTTTCGGAACCCCCCCCCCTCCGGTGTCACATTTGGCACCTTTCAGGTGGGAGGGGGGTGCAGATACCTGTCTAAGACATGTATCTGCACCCACTTCCGGGCATAAACTCCCACGGGAGTTTACACAACTTCCTGTCCAGGCGCGATGTCTGCCGGGACACACGTGTGTCATGGCAGACAGCGCTGACGATTCCCATTGCGCTGCGCGAGTCGCGCATGCGCAGTAGGGAACCGGGAAGTGAAGCCGCAAAGGCGACACTTCCTGATTCCCTCACCGAGAATGGCGCCAGCAGCAGCAGAGAGCCGATCGATTGATCGGTCTCTGCTGCCGACAACGCTTGAACCTGTGACAGGTAAGTGTCCATTTATTAAAAGTCAGCAGCTGCAGTATTTGTAGCTGCTGGCTTTTAAAAAAAAAATTTTTCAGGTACAGTCCCGCTTTAACAAAAAAATCTCTAATCTTGTTCCGAGTGCAAAAAGTGTGGCCTCATCATACAGACTGGCTCCCAACACCATTGCTTATAAAATAAAGAAAGCTTGTTATTTTTTTGCCTTTATAAATGTCAATGTTGCTGCAGCAGGTTATATACACAGATATGTCACTTTACAGGCAGACTAAGGGGACCCCCCAGGCACTATATTTAAAGGAATTTTTCATTTTTATTCTTTCATTTTAAGCATCAATAAATCACTGCTCATTTAAAAATTATGTTTTTTACAAACTTTTTTTCATTGGTACATGTCTCCCAGGGCAGTACCCGGACCCCCATACCCTTTATATGCCCAATAACTTGCATCTAAGCCCTAAGCACTTTTGATTTTTCCAGTTTGGGTCCCATAGACTTCTGGTGCAAACCAAACCAGGGGGTGTTTGGCCCATCTCTAATACAGGAATGTAGATATATTTTCCTATGTATTTATTTTTTAGTGTTTATTGTGTATTTCTTCTGCTGAATAAAGCCAGTTACAGATCATGTTCTCTTTGTTTTCTTGTGTACAGGGGAAACAAAAACTCCAACAGGTGTGATCATAGGTATCTTAATTGGGCTCTTTCTCCTCGCTGCTGGCTTGTCTTGGTTGGTGATCCGATGTAAGAGGCACAGGTAAGATCACATAGCAAACAAAAAGCACAAGTGCAGGTTTGCGGGTTAGGCTGTGTGATTCATTTTTGCAAATGTTTTTTTTTAAATGTAACTCCACTTTTGTTGAGGAAAAAAAAAACAATCCCCTCTGGGTCATCTATGCTGATTGAAATGATTTTTAACAAACTTTAAGCCTGGGTTCAGACTAGTGCGTTGCGATTTCAGGGCCCTGCGTGACTGCGCAGTGAAACGCCGGCTGTTCTGCGGATTGTCCGCGTTTTAGGTTGCGAAGCCGCTGCTAGCTGAATTCGCAACTCATTTTACTACTTCTGAGGGGGAAATCCACGCCAATTTTTTTATTAAAAAAACGGCATGGGTTCCCCCTACAGAGGCATACCAGGCCCTTAGGTCTGGTATGGGTTTTAAGGGTACCCCCTACACCGAAAAAATGGCGTGGGGGTCCCCCCAAAATCCACACCAGACCCTTATCCGAGCACGCAGCCTGGCAGGTCAGGAAAGGGGGTGGGGACGAGCGAGCGCCCCCCCCCTCCTGAACCGTACCAGGCCGCATGCCCTCAACATGGGGGGGTGGTGCTTTGGGGAAGGGGGGCGCCCTGTGGCCCCCCACCCCAAAGCATCGTGTCCCCATGTTGATGAGGACAAGGGCCTCTTCCCGACAACCCTGGCCGTTGGTTGTCGGGGTCTGCGGGCGGGGGGCTTATCGGAATCCGGGAGCCCCCTTTAATAAGGGGGCCCCCAGATCCCGGCCCCCCGCCCTATGTGAATGAGTATGGGGTACGATGTACCCCTACCCATTCACCTAAGGTGTAAAGTGTAAAGTAAAAAAACACACATTTTTTTCCAAAAAATTTATTGCACTGCTCCGGGGGTCTTCTTCCGTCTTGGGGGGTCTTCTCGCCAGCTCCTCCACTATATTACCTAGCTCTTTTACCGAGCGGAGAAGCCCGGCTTTCTTCTTCTTCGTCGCCGTCGTCGTCTGGGGGTCTCGATCCGCCTTCGGGGGTCTTCCGGGGTCTCTTCTGTTCTTGCCTCTGTCGTCACGTTCTGCGCCTTCTTCTTCTTCTTAAGATGTTGACTCGTCGCTCTCTCTGGCCGGAATGGCAGAGCCGCGCTGTGTTGGCACTTGTATATGGACAAGGGGGCAGGGTCACATTCTCATGTCACATGGTTACTCCGCCCCTATGATGTCACAGTCCCAGCATCCTCCGGGACTGTGACATCATATGTGGCCGGGGTCACCATGTGACATGAGCATGTGACCCTGCCCCCTTGTCCCTATATAAGTGCCAACACAGCGCGGCTCTGCCATTCCGGCCAGAGAGAGCGACGAGTCAACATCTTAAGAAGAAGAAGAAGAAGACGAAGAAGGCGCAGAACGTGACGACAGCGGCCAGAACAGAAGAGACCCCGGAAGACCCCCGTGGGGTGGCTATAATAACTCACACACAGTTCAGGTGCAAACAGTAGAACTTGTATTGTGGCAAAGGCAGAACTTGTATTGCAGTAATGCCAGAAGAGTTGACAACAAACATGATGGGAGAGAACCCAACTGGGAGCACTCACAAATGCCAACAGTGTGTAGCTGTCACGTACCTTAAGGCAGAGCCCGTATTGCAGGGAGCGGCCACTCGTAAACCCCTGGTTCGGGAACCCCTGATAGGGAAGACAGGAGCTCGAGAGCACAGGGGAGCACAAGTGCCTGGCTGGTAAGCTGGGTAGAGGGCTGGAGATCTGTGCAGACGGGAACCAGGAGGTACCCTGTAGTCCAGCAGCAGGAAGCAAGCAGGAGATGTGTAGCAGACACAAGGAGGTGTCCTGTAGTCCAGCAGCAGGAAGCAAGCAGGTAATGTGCAGCAGACACAAGGAGGTGTCCTGTAGTCCAGCAGCAGGAAGCAAGCAGGTAATGTGCAGCAGACACAAGGAGGTGACCTGTAGTCCAGCAGCAGGAAGCAAACAGGTAATGTGCAGCAGACACAAGGAGGTGTCCTGTAGTCCAGCAGCAGGAAGCAAACAGGTAATGTGCAGCAGACACAAGGAGGTGTCCTGTAGTCCAGCAGCAGGAAGCAAACAGGTAATGTGCAGCAGACACAAGGAGGTGTCCTGTAGTCCAGCAGCAGGAAGCAAGCAGGTAATGTGCAGCAGACACAAGGAGGTGACCTGTAGTCCAGCAGCAGGAAGCAAGCAGGTAATGTGCAGCAGACACAAGGAGGTGACCTGTAGTCCAGCAGCAGGAAGCAAGCAGGTAATGTGCAGCAGACACAAGGAGGTGTCCTGTAGTCCAGCAGCAGGAAGCAAGCAGGTAATGTGCAGCAGACACAAGGAGGTGTCCTGTAGTCCAGCAGCAGGAAGCAAACAGGTAATGTGCAGGCGGGTCTCAAACAGGCAGGGTCAAACACAGACGGGCAGATCAGGTACAAGGGAGCATCCAAAGGGGTAGTCAAAGTCCAGAACCGAGATCGGGGCAGGCAGAAGTCAGAAGAGTCAGAGACAAGCCAGGTTTCAGCAGGGATCAGATGAATCAGGTTTTGCAGGTAGACCAAGCACATACAGGAAACGCTGTTGATCGGGCAGCAAGGCAACAGGGACTGGGTTTGGTTTAAATAGCGCTCTTGGCGCCAAACAACGTCAGGGAAGCCGCGCGTGCCCGCGCGCGCCCGCACGCGCCCGCGCGCACCGACAGCCGCGCCATTGCGCATGTGTGGGCGCAGCAGGCCCGTTCTGAGCCGGGGAATCCTTCTCCTCCTGGGGATGTTGGGACGTCCGCTGGAGGGGCTTTCCTGACATTGCCCCCCTCCAATGGGCAGCCTCCGGATGCCCAACTGGGCCCACTTACTTGGATTGGCTCTCCTGAAGGCCGAAATTAGCCTCTGGGCATGGATGTTAGCCTCTGGCTCCCAAGAATTCTCTTCCGGCCCGTAGCCCTTCCACTTTACAAGGTATTGAACCTGGCCATATCTTTTCCTGCAGTCCACAATAGTTTCCACTTCAAATTCCTCCTCGCCATCGATAAGCACAGGTTCATGAGGGCCGGTGTTCCGGCTAGCAAAGGGATCCGGAGTTGAAGGTTTTAGAAGGGCAACGTGGAAGACTGGGTGGATTCTGAATGAGTCAGGCAGTTTTAACTCGTATGCCACATTATTGATTTTTCTAGTTACAGGAAAAGGACCCACAAACTTTGGCCCCAACTTCTTGGAAGGACACGCCAATTTCAAGTTTTGGGTGGACAGCCAAACCAAGTCTCCCGGCTTTAAGTTGAGGTCCCCTCTCCTCCTCTTGTCAAATATCGCCTTGTTTCGTTCCTGGGTCTTCAGTATCGTCTCCTGAAGTAACTTGTTATTGGTGCTGAAAAAATTCAGGGTTTCCTGGGCTGCTGGCACGGGGCACTCTGGGATGCTGTTAGACAAGAACAGGGGGTGAAACCCGTAATTTGAAAAAAATGGAGACTGGTTAGTTGCAGAATGAACAGAGTTATTGTATGCAAACTCGGCAAGAGGTAGGAGGGGGACCCAGTTATCTTGAGAAAAACATGAGTAGCAGCGCAGGTACTGTTCCAAGGTCTGGTTGGTACGTTCGGTCTGACCGTTGGTCTGGGGATGGTAAGCGGAGGAGAATAGGAGGTTGATCTTCAGGGCCGCACATAACGCCCTCCAGAACCTGGACGTAAATTGCACCCCTCGGTCAGATACGATATTGGCGGGGATTCCGTGGAGCCTCACAATCTCCTTGATGAAGACTCTTGCGGTCTCAGGAGCTGAGGGGGTGCCTTTCATGGGTAAGAAATGGGCCATCTTGGAGAACCTGTCTACTACCACAAAAATGGTTGTGAAGTCTTCAGAAGGGGGCAATTCGACAATGAAGTCCATGGAGATCATCCTCCATGGCTTCTCCGGGACTGGAAGGGGGTTCAGCAAGCCCCAGGCTCTTGTCTTGCTGCCCTTATTCTGGTTACACGTGGTACATGACTCGACGTATGCCCTGCAGTCCTTTAGAAGGTTGGGCCACCAAAAGGTGCGCAGGAGAAGATCAGCGGTCTTGCGGGCACCAAAGTGGCCGGCCAATTCGTGGTCGTGGCAGGATTTCAGGGCGGCCACCCGTGACTGTTGAGGAACAAAGATCTTCTCCTCATGCCACAGCAGACCGTCTCTAGGCTGCAAGGAACTGCCCGGCTGGTGAGGGATCAAAGCGGAGGCTTGTTTAATTTCAGATAGAAGATCCTCATGCAGAAGAAGGAAGTTACCTGGGGTAAGTATGGTGTCTGGAGGTGGCGGAACTGTGGACTCACTGAACATTCGTGACAGGGCATCAGGTTTGGTATTCTTGGATCCGGGCCTGAAGGTGATGTGAAATGAGAATCTGGTGAAGAAAAGTGCCCATCTAGCCTGGCGGGGTCTCAACCTCTTGGCTACTTTTAAGTATTCCAGATTCTTATGGTCCGTGTAGACCAGGATAGGATGGGCGGCTCCTTCCAGAAGATAACGCCACTCCTCGAGCGCGGCCTTGATGGCCAGTAGCTCTCTATCCCCGACATCGTAGTTTCTCTCTGCTTCGGACAGCTTACGGGAGAAAAAGGCCACCGGGTGGAGGAGCGCCTTAGGGCCTTGTCTCTGGGAGAGGATTGCCCCTACCGCCACTTCAGAGGCGTCGACCTCCAAGATGTAAGGGAGTGCAGGATCCGGGTGTTTCAAGACCGAGGCCGACACGAACTGGTCTTTTAGTGTTGAAAAGGCAGACTGAGCTTCAGGAGACCACTGGAACTTGGTACCTTGCTTGGTCAGTCTCGTGATGGGAGCAATGATGTTGGAAAACCCTTTAATAAATTTGCGATAGAAATTCGCGAATCCTACGAATCGCTGAATTCCCTTCTTGTCCGTGGGGGCAGGCCAATCCAAGATGGCAGACACTTTTTGCGGATCCATCTTAATCCCATCTACTGAAATGACCAAGCCTAGGAACTGGATACTTTGACGTTCAAACTCGCACTTTTCAGGCTTCGCATACAGGCCATGCTGGCGAAGACGGGTCAAGACCTTCTTGACGTGTTCCCTGTGAGTGGTCAGAGAGGGAGAGAAAATCAAGATGTCATCCAAGTAGACAATAACAAATAAGTCAAGATAGTCTCTAAAAATGTCATTTACAAAATGTTGAAATGTCGCAGGGGCGTTGCAGAGCCCAAATGGCATCACCAGGTATTCATAGTGTCCGAAGCGGGTGCGAAAGGCAGTCTTCCATTCGTCCCCGCTTCGGATACGGACCAGGTTATATGCCCCACGGAGATCTAATTTGGTAAACACCACAGCGGTACCAAGCCTCTGGAATAGTTCCGGTACCAGGGGCAGAGGGTACCGATTCTTAATTGTAATCTTGTTCAAGTCCCGGTAGTCTACGCAGGGGCGTAGAGAGTGATCTTTCTTCTCTACAAAGAAAATCCCTGCCCCGGCTGGGGAGGTAGAAGGTTGTATAAACCCCTTTCGCAGGTTGTCATCGATGTATGCTTTGAGAGTCTCCAACTCCAGTCCTGTTAAAGGGAAAATTCTTCCGAAGGGAATTTCTGCACCTGGTAAGAGTTCAATTGGGCAGTCATAGGGCCTGTGTGGAGGGAGTGTCTCTGCCCCCTTTTGACTGAATACGTCCAAGAAACTGTGGTATTCTTCCGGGACAGTCCTACGGGCCTCAACGTCAACCTCTAGACAGAGCAGAGAGGGTGAGACGTTGGTGGTCCCTTGCAGGCAGTGCTGACAGCAGTAAGGAGAGAGGAAGCTGATACTCCCCGTGGGCCAGTCGATTTGAGGGTTATGGGCCTTGAGCCAGGGTATGCCCAGGATAACAGGGAACAGAGGGGACTCAATGATGTCCAGGCGGAGTAGTTCACTGTGGTTACCCGCAATGGTAGCGTGTAGAGGAGCCGTCTCTTGGGTCACAGGTCCTGATCTGATAGCCGACCCATCGGCTAGATGTACCGACAGTCCTCTGGCTCGGGGACGTAAAGGAACTCGAAATTTGCGGGCAAAAGTCTGGTCCATGAACCCACTACAGGCTCCAGAGTCAATTATGGCGGGGACCAGAGTATTCCCTCCTGGGAGCTGTAGGGAAAGGGAAACAGTCAGGTGAGACGCATTATTAAGTACTGCGGGCAAAACAGTGGAAAACAGAGAGGAGTGCTTACAGGACTTCACGGGACAGGCCCTCACGTAATGTCCGGGTTCCCCACAGTAGAGGCAAAGGTTCTGGATTCGCCTGCGTTGTCGCTCCTCTGGGGTCAGGGAAGGACGAAGGACGCCCAGTTGCATGGGTTCAGAGGGTGCAGTTGCGGTGCGGCCAGAAGGGTAAGGTACCCGGGGTAGCATCCATACCGGACGGGAAGAACCGGTCGTACGCTCAGTCCTACGCTCCCTCAGACGCCTGTCTATCTGAGTGGACAGGTTGATTAGGTCTTCGAGAGTTTCAGGGATGCCCACTCTGGCCAACTCGTCCTTCAAAGACTCGGAGAGGCCCATACGAAATTGATGACGCAGAGCTGCGTCATTCCAGCTCGTATCAGCGCTCCAGCGCCTAAACTCGGATGCATAGTCCTCTGCCGCCCTACGGCCCTGTTGTAGGGAAAATAGAGCTGCTTCGGCAGTCGCTGCCTGTTGTGGGTCTTCGTAAAGGATGCCCATGGCTTGGAAAAAGGTGTTCAGATTGCTGAGGCATTCGTGCTTCTGTTCCACCAGGCGGTGGGCCCAGGCCTGGGGCTCCCCTTGCAGCAGGGAGACCACAAACCCCACCTTGGTGGACTCAAGGGAAAAGGTTCGGGGTTGGAGTATAAAAAAGAGTTCACAGGCATTGCGGAATGCCCTATATCTGTTCCGGGCCCCGGAGAATCTCTCCGGAGTAGGGACCTTGGGCTCAGGAGGCAGCATAACCACCGAGGGTGCAGGTGATGCGCTGAGCGCTGTTGGGCCTGAGGTGGCTAGGGTCTGCACGCGTTCCTCTAGGCGGGAGTACCCCTCTTGTAGGGAGTTGACGGCCTGTGTCAGTCCGGCCAGGTGACGGCATAAGTCCTCCCTAGCCGTGGCTCCCTGCATGGGCTCAGTCATGGCTGCCCGATACTGTCACGTACCTTAAGGCAGAGCCCGTATTGCAGGGAGCGGCCACTCGTAAACCCCTGGTTCGGGAACCCCTGATAGGGAAGACAGGAGCTCGAGAGCACAGGGGAGCACAAGTGCCTGGCTGGTAAGCTGGGTAGAGGGCTGGAGATCTGTGCAGACGGGAACCAGGAGGTACCCTGTAGTCCAGCAGCAGGAAGCAAGCAGGAGATGTGTAGCAGACACAAGGAGGTGTCCTGTAGTCCAGCAGCAGGAAGCAAGCAGGTAATGTGCAGCAGACACAAGGAGGTGTCCTGTAGTCCAGCAGCAGGAAGCAAGCAGGTAATGTGCAGCAGACACAAGGAGGTGACCTGTAGTCCAGCAGCAGGAAGCAAACAGGTAATGTGCAGCAGACACAAGGAGGTGTCCTGTAGTCCAGCAGCAGGAAGCAAACAGGTAATGTGCAGCAGACACAAGGAGGTGTCCTGTAGTCCAGCAGCAGGAAGCAAACAGGTAATGTGCAGCAGACACAAGGAGGTGTCCTGTAATCCAGCAGCAGGAAGCAAGCAGGTAATGTGCAGCAGACACAAGGAGGTGACCTGTAGTCCAGCAGCAGGAAGCAAGCAGGTAATGTGCAGCAGACACAAGGAGGTGACCTGTAGTCCAGCAGCAGGAAGCAAGCAGGTAATGTGCAGCAGACACAAGGAGGTGTCCTGTAGTCCAGCAGCAGGAAGCAAGCAGGTAATGTGCAGCAGACACAAGGAGGTGTCCTGTAGTCCAGCAGCAGGAAGCAAACAGGTAATGTGCAGGCGGGTCTCAAACAGGCAGGGTCAAACACAGACGGGCAGATCAGGTACAAGGGAGCATCCAAAGGGGTAGTCAAAGTCCAGAACCGAGATCGGGGCAGGCAGAAGTCAGAAGAGTCAGAGACAAGCCAGGTTTCAGCAGGGATCAGATGAATCAGGTTTTGCAGGTAGACCAAGCACATACAGGAAACGCTGTTGATCGGGCAGCAAGGCAACAGGGACTGGGTTTGGTTTAAATAGCGCTCTTGGCGCCAAACAACGTCAGGGAAGCCGCGCGTGCACGCGCGCGCTCCCGCGCGCGCCCGCACGCGCCCGCGCGCACCGACAGCCGCGCCATTGCGCATGTGTGGGCGCAGCAGGCCCGTTCTGAGCCGGGGAATCCTTCTCCTCCTGGGGATGTTGGGACGTCCGCTGGAGGGGCTTTCCTGACAGTAGCTGAGCAGGTATCAGCCGAACTGTGCCTGTCTGGATGGGGCAGAATGCAGCCTGTCTGGCCGTCTTGTACCCAAACGGGAAGATGTTCAAGGAATTTGCAAGCCCTAAGGTTTCCCTTCTCATCTGGAACCTTTCCCTACCGCTTATACTGTACCTGACAGACGGGAGACCTGTCCCTACACTACCCAAGCGCAAATGCGTGCCAAAATCTTCAAAGCAGTGACTTAAAAAGACTCAACCCAAAATGGTCACCTAGAAGCTCACAGCCAACCGGAACGCTGTCTCCAGAAACCAGGAAACCGCAGAGAAGTTTCCCTTGACTTCCTCTCCAAGCTGTGATGCTGCTCCGGTCGGGTGCCACCTACAGTGGAGGAAACAGACTGCACATGTCTACAAGCTGGTTCGCTCTCTTGGTGTGTGGCTAAGAGCTGAAGTAAGCTGATCCCACCCCTTTCCCCAGCTTGGAGCTTCAGTGAGTGCTGGAGAAGCAGAGTGGAGAGCGGTGACTGACATTCACTGCTCTCTGCTATGAGAAGACTGAGAACTGAGCAATTAGCAGTCATGTGATTGCTCAGTTCTTGGTCTTAGCGCTGATGTGGGACAGCTGCAGCACCACACAGATGCTGCAACATGGAGATTAGTATATATGTTTATTTTTTTTAAATCTCATACTTCTCCTTTAACTGGAACTTTCTTTTACTTTGCTATGCATGGGAAAAGCACAGGTTTGATTGAAAAAAAAGTCTCATATTTACACATACTGTATATAGGTTAGATACATTATCTACTGGTCTGTACAATTTCTTGCTTCAATTTTGGCAAAAAGATGATAAAGTAAGGTGAGATTAATTTTCAGCAATGCTGTAGCAACACAGGTAGAGTGATATAGGCAACAACATCCAATTGCCCCATGGCAGTTGGGGCTGGGCCCTGATTTATGGATACATCAAGTTTTCATCTGAGCTGGCTTTCCGAACAGTTCCAGTCTGTGGCCAAGCCACCCCAAATGGGCTTAGTTGTAGAGGTAGTCATGGAGGTCTACCTCTTTGACTAAGCCCAACTGGGGTGAAAAGCGTTAGTTGGGGGGCAAAGCCAAGAAATGTTCAACAAGTCAGCGAGGCTGAATAAAGAATATGGTTTTATGGCATCAAAGTGCATCCTCGATTTTGATGTTGTTCTGCTTACTGCAATGTGCATATAGGACTTGGAGGCTTTGATTTCTATATGTATATGTATTTCTTATGGTACCACTCAGCATGGTGGGCTTATTGGCTAGAAGAAAATGTTTTACAATGACAAGTGTTTTCTGGGGTAATCGTTGTATGTCTGGTGGTTGTTATTAACCTCCCTGGCGGTGTTCCCGAGTCTGGCTCGGGTTGAGTTTTTTCTACCAGGTGCGGTAACCCCGAGCCAGACTCGGGCTGCGTTGCAGGATACAGGGGGAAGTTACTTACCTTATCCCCTGGATCCTGCGATGTCTCCCCGCTGTGTGAGCGAGCCGTCCGCTCGCTCGATTCACACAGTGCCGAGTGCCGCTGATCTCCGTTCCCTGCGACGTTCCGACGCACGGGAGCGGAGATTGGCGCCAAATTCAAAAAAGTTTAAAAACACAACACACATACAGTACTGTACTCTTACAGATTACAGTACTGTATACAAAAAATACACATCCCCTTTGTCCCTAGTTGTCTGCCCAGTGCCCTGCATGTCATTTTATATAATAAAAAGATTTTTTTCTGCCTGGAAACTGGAGATTGTCCATAGCAACCAAAAAGTGTCCCTTTATGTCAAAAGTGGTTTTAGACCAGCTAGAAAACACCGATAAAAAATTTGAATCACAATTTATCATCAAACAATAAATTTAATGACAGCGACTATTCTGCAACTGAGCAAATTTCAGAGTTTTTGATTTGATTACATTATTGAATCATTTTTATATATATTTTTATTATATTATAATTTATGATTTTGTGTTTCAAACTTTATCATACCCGGGATGTCTACTAGACTCTGGTTCGGACAGATTTAAGTGAGTTATTCATAAGAATTGCATGCCTACAATATAAAAACGCCAAATTTCAATGCAAAATAATTGTACCGCTTTCAGCACTAAATTCCGGACAGAATCATACCGCCAGGGAGGTTAATACTGTGTGGACCTGGTTCATGATTTTATGATGAAGCTCAGAATATATAATTTATACCCCTGGTCCTGAGCACTAACAGCTCTGCACGGATGTCCTGCCAGATTCAAGACTAGATACATAATGACAGCTACTATAAAGGCTGCTAAATCTATGTTTTTCCTTAGGATGTACACATCCATCGCTTGGTGAACTGTGGACAGGAACAATCTGTCAAAGAAAGTGGAGTTAGAAGAAATGTGGAAATGAAAATGTTATTTATGGATCCTATGCCCAGACTGTGCTTTCTTGTAGAAACAGAATTTGATCCTCATTTATCCTAAACCATGTCTTTGGTTCTGTCTGTCTTCCCTTCTCCTACTAAACTTGCAGGAAAATGGACCAAATCTATGGCCATGTAACTTCTGGGCTCCATCATATTCCCGAAGTCAACTTATTACATGTAGTTCCCTTCCTCTCAGTGTGTCAGGCAATGGAGAGCCAAGAGGCACCACATCCAAAATATTATAGAAATCAATAATTCAAACAAATTGGGACTTTAAAGGTATCAGAAACGGCTACTTCACTAATTTATAGAGTTAATGCAATATCAATTTATTACATATACAATAGTTAAAATATCATTGAAAATATAAAAACCACCACAAACAATTATGCGGTTTTCAAACAGCAGTGCAGAAGGTTTTGCTCTACAGGTTTCACCATATAGGCTTCCTCAGGAGTCTTATATAAGCTACATATTGCTGGTACAGAATGCTCATGGAATAAAATGTACTAGATCAATGGTGCGTCAGGTTTCCAAAGGAGGAGGGCCAAACCTATGAGGTATTGGTGACCATAAGGGTGACATATATTCATTAACTTTTACAGGCTTAAAGCAACTCTGTCACTTGTAGTTCCCTGGGGGGGGAGTGTGTCCTTTTCCAAAGTGGGTACCGGGAAAGATTTAGGGGCAACTAGGGTATGTCAGTATCTTATCCAGGTCCATTGGAACTCCCCAGGTAACCCTCCAAAATAGGACCAGTATCCGCTCCCTGGCTCAGTGTCTATTTCTATGCCCGCGTGGTTTGGGACAGAGTCCCCTCGGAGCTGCAGCAGATACTGGTCCTATTCTTGGAGGGTTCCTTGGGAATTCCAATAAACCTGGATAAGATTCTGATATACACCTTCTTTGATCTTTTGGGCCCCTCCCTCCTTACCTCACTTGGCCCAGTTGCTCCTAAATCTTTCCAGGGACCCACACTTCCCCCAGTGAACTACAAGTGACAGATGTTGCTTTACACCCTTAAAAGGTAATGAATATATGTCCTTCCTATGGTCACTAATACCTAATGGGTTTGACCCTCCTCATTTGGGAACCTGACGCACAATTGAGCCAGTATATTTTATTCCATGAGCATTCTGTACCAGCAATATGAAGCATTCATAAGACTCCTAAGGAAGCCTATACGGTGAAACCTGTACAGCGGAACCTGCTGCACTGCAGCAGGTATACAAGGAGTCTGCCTCTTGTATTTTTAATACCAATCAACCTATACTGGTATAGGCTGTACCATGTTTGTTCTAGTGCTTGTGGTGTATAGAACGTATCCTACTGTGGTTCTTCCACCGTAATCCTCATATCATAGCCTATGGCCATGCGCATGCGCTATAACATGGGTCTTGGAATGCAGCCCACCTCCCGGGAAACACCAGTTACTTTGCAGTTCCCCTTCCATCTATTGGGGGGGGGGTGCAGCTTCCCAGGTATCAGGGGGCCCCTCGAGATCACATTAAGTTAGTGTCTTTCCGAGAAAAGACAGGGAATCGATCTCAAAAGAAAAGAAAGGGTGAGGGTTCAGAGTTAGTGGGGGGTCATTTGTTATTTCGGATAATTTGTAACTTAAGATAAATTTGTATTTGTTACGTTCACTAACAGCCAAATTTAAAAAGGAAATTACAATACCTATAATTTAATAGTTAGTAATAGTTAAGTTATTATTAGTTAATTATAAATTCAGATTTCCGAATTTCCGAATGTGCGAATATACAAATGTGCAAACGTACGAATTTACGAATGTGCAAATGTACGAATGTACGAATTTACTAATTTTCAAATATTCGAATTTACGAAGATTCGCAAAAATTCGTTAAATGGATTTTCGTTAATTCGGATGTTTCCGAATTAACGAATTTGTCAAAATTCGTTAAAAAAATAATTCGGAACAAAACGAATTGCACACGTCTAGTCCCGGCTCTGGACTTGCCCATCGCCATCAGGAGTATCTGCACATTGCTGGGACCCTTGATGCACCTACATAATTGATGGCGCACACAGTGCCTCTATATTTTTGTTGCTCCAATTGAGGTGTACACACAAACCAAATCTTGGCTGTCACATGAGGAAATGGGTGTTGCTCCACGAAACGCATAGAGACTTTAAGAATATAACAATTTTAGCACTTCTGTAATTATGTGTATACACCATTACCAGCAATAAATGAATACTGGAATGTGTTTTTATGACAACATATACTATGTCAAAATTTGTTTGATTTTAAATGAAATATGCAATAAATTTTTAATTTTTTTTAACACATTGTTACTTACTTTATTTGGCACAACTCTTTAAAAGTCCCATTGGCAAGTGTATTCCTTTTTTTGATTCTACCATGTAGCAGAATACGATTTGGCCCAAATTTATGAAGAAATTAAATTTTTTATTGGATATGTTTTTACAGAAATTAAAAAAATATTTAGTTTTCCAAATTTTCGGTCTTTTTTCATTTATATAAAAAAAAACAGGGGGATTAAATATCACCAAAATAAAGCTCTATTTGTGTGGAAAAGTATATACATTTAATCTGGGTACAGCGTTGCATGATTGCTTAAAGCGGTTGTATACCCCCCAGATTTTTTTTTTTATACACCTGTAAGGCAAAAGGCATAATGAGCCAATATGCACCACATACTAGCTCATTATGAAATACTTACCTTAGAACGAGGCGTCGGTAACTAACCTGGTCCACACCGAGGGAGCTGACATGTTGCCTCGGCATGTCTTCTGGGTATCGTGGCTCCAGCGCTGTGAGTGGCTGGAGCTGCGATGTCGTCACTCTCACGCATGCGCGCAGGAGGCTTCTTTCCGGCACGGTCCGGCGTCTGCGGGGCTTTCAGCCGAGAATCCCCTGTGCACATGTGCCGCTGAAGTCAGCGGCTCATTGCAAGGGGAATATCTCCTAAACCGTACAGGTTTAGGAGATATCCTTTTTACCTACAGGTAAGCCTTATTATAGGTTTACCTGTAGGTAAAAGTAATACAATTGACTATACTACTGCTTTAATTGAGCTGAATAGAAAAAAATGCCCTGGTCATGAAGGTTTAAAACCTTCCGGTGCTTAAGTGGTTAAGGGCATACTAAAATAGCAGGGGTCGCCACACTCATAGTACTTTTGCATTAGGGCTACCATTTGTGTGTCTGATTTGCCAAGCTATTATCAGTGGTGGGATACAAAAAAAAAGAAGAAAAAAGTTGGAAAAATCTATCAACATCAATATTGGAGTGACATTTTAATTCTTCTTTATTTTTTTAGGTACAAACACAGCAAATATAGATAATACACATATGTAAAAATATATTTTAAATAACAAGTGCATCAACTGTATAATAGACAATACACATTAATAAATAGATACAAGAAACAGCCCTGCATATACATGCTTACAGTCTAGAAATCAGTATGCTCCTTAAAGTCCATCTCTAGTCAAAGATATTGCACATCTAATGCTATAAATGTACAAGAGAGATGTGACATAAATAACATTATCAGTGTCCCTAAGGCTGCATTCACACCTTTCAGGCAGAAAATCGTGCGAATTGCAGCGTTTTTTGCCGCATTTTTACCGCGATTTCGCAGCGTTTTTCCCGCATTTTGCCGCGATTTTGTGCAGAGCAAAAGATCACCAATGTAAAAAGAAGATAAACACCCAAATCTGCCCGATTCGAGCGACAAAAAAGGGTCCGGAACTTGTTTGAGCTTCAGGCGTAGGGCTTCAGGCGTTTTGGAGTGGAGATGTGAACCATCTCCATAGAGAATAATGTATTTTTTCCCCTCTAGCGTTTTGTAGCTTCAGGCTTCAGGCGACAAAACGTTCAGGTGTGAATGCAGCCTAAAAGTGATACTAAACAATGGGTAGCTTTACTAAAACTTGTGCATTCAGAGTCAGCTATGCATGGTAGCCAATCAGCTTCTAACTTCAGATTGTTCAATTAAGTGTAGCGGGGTTCTACCCCTTTTTCTGGTAGAGACTACATCTCCCATGATTCCCCAGACCCCAGGGCTGCTGACTTCCGCCCGGGAGGCTGCTGGGGGAGGCTATAAAAAGGAAGAGCGGAGACCGCCTCTTCCTCTTGGGACACTTCCTCTTCTGAGGCCTGACAGGACTGGCCTGCCTCTGCTGACAGAGCGTGTGACGCGGAGACTGCAGCCAGCAGAGACACCTGTGCGGACCGGAGCTGAAGGCCTGAAGCCTGGGCCTTGCAGCCGATGGAGTGAGACTCTCACCCCTCAGAGTCCACAGCAGCGGAGCGGAGACTTCCCCTTACTGTCGGTCGGACGGAGCTGATGACCGGAGTGCAGGGCTGTGACTGAGGAGACCGGACGCCGCCATTAGAGGGACCGGATCGGAGGACGGTACCCCAAGGATTGGTGAGAGAGCCTGAAGGCTCATCCTGCATTGACACACACGTTTTATGCCTACTGAACTGCCTAGGCGCAATTTACCTCAGAGCAGCAATGTTACTTTTTGTGGATTACAAATGACACCATTTAAAGCTACATGTGCACCACCTCTACAGATTTATTGCCGGTGAAGAACACTGTACTAGTACAAGGACTGAGCTCTATTACTAGGGATCAGGCCTGGTCCGTTAGGTAGGCGCAGATAGATTTATTGCACCTCAGGGGTGCATAGCAGACGGTCGCCACACTTGGCGCTCCGTTTCCCCATTGTTAGATTGATATACCTGTGTACATGTTTAAAGTGCATATTGCAGGGACCTGCTAAAGTATTGTAAGATATATGTTTAAATGCATGTTGCTATTCTTTTTTCCTTACTGACAAAAGTAAAGCCAGTTATTCTTATCTCAGCAGTCTGCTTGTGAGTTCATACCAATTACACTTAGAGTATAAGCTAAGTTTTATGTGCATAGGGACGTACCCCTTTACTAACTGTGCCAGAGTGGGTAGAGCCAAATTGCCGGGGGTTGGTGGAGCTGTACTCAGGGACCCAAGACAAACCAGCGGCTCTCTTAACTGGGGGTAGCGCTACACGTGGGGGCTCGTAATCCGGGATCCTGAGTCAGCGGGAAAAGCCGCCAGAAGGTGCCGGCATGGACCCGATAGAAGTGGGACGGTGGTCCGCAACATGGGCCGCTGACCCAGCCGCAGCAGCAGTCATTGAACTGCCAGGGATGTGGCAGAGAGAGGCAGTGAAGCAGCTCATAATGTCATTATCCCCATGCCAGAAGTCATGGATAATGGACATGAGAAATGACGCTGGGTACACATACGCCTTAATAGAGTGGAAGGAAGAGACTCCAGAGCAGTTCAGGAGCCACAGCATACAGGCACCGAATGGCCAGGCCTACCAAGTGCTGCATGCGCTGCCGCGGAAGGGAGACTACTCTCCTATGAAAGCCATTCTATCCCCAAAGAAGGAGGAGCAGAAGGGCGCGGAAAGTCCCGCACCCACACAGACTACTCTGAGTGCAGAACTGTGTGCTGTCCTAGGGGAAATTGTAACCCAGTGCAGAAGAGACCCCGGGGATTACCCAATGTCGGGATACAGGAAACTCCGGATGTTTTCAGGGAGGACACCTGTACCCTCGGGAGAAGAGGGATTTGAAGAGTGGCTAGATGGTGCCACGCAGGCCCTAGAAGAATGGGAGGTCTCAGAAGGCAGAAAGAAGCAAAGGATTGTTGAAAGCCTAAAAGGACCTGCCTTAGAGGCCATACGCAATCTGAAGACGAGTAAAAAGGATTGCACTGCCCAGGACTACATAGACATCCTGGAAGGTGTGTTTGGTGGGACAGAAAAAGTCACAGAACTTACCTATCAACTGGAACACTGTTACCAGAAGACAGGGGAGAAGCTGTCAGAGTACATGGGACGCATAGACAAGATCCTGCATAGGATTATCCTGAAGAAGGGGATAGATCCAGGGAAGGTAGATGAAGCCCGTGCCCAGCAGGTGATGAGGGGAGCCCAACCCCTGGACCCTGTCGCACTAATTCTACGCACCCGGCAGGATGGGAAGAGCCTGGACTACCCTGACCTCATCCGAATGGTCAGAGAAGAAGAGGCCATGTTGGAAGAGAAAAGGGAGAAGCAGGTGATGGGGTCTACCAAGCCTCCAGTGGCCACGGTCAGGTCGGCCTTAACCCTTGAAAGAGACACAGAGGTAGATGCCCTGAAGTTGCAGATGTCCCAGATGATGGAGATACTGACGTCTCTAGTGGCGAAAGAGACGCCCAGTCCCAAGAAGGAAACAACCAGGAGGGAATTGTTTCCAGCTGTTCCAGCACCAGCATCCCCACCTGACCACAGTGAGATGATTTGCTTTAATTGTGGAGGAATTGGTCATATTGCAGCTGTATGTGCCAGTCCCAAGAAGAAGAAGGCAGAAAGCCGACAGCCGGCGGGAAACGCCAAAGGGCCCCGGTGAAGGAGTCAACCGGGTGCCCATCACCTTCAGTGAGCTCCAAGAAGCATAACAAGAAGAGAAAGCGAGGAGACCAAACCCCTCAGAAGGGGCCCAGGGATCCTCAACCAAGGTGCACTCCAGAGAAAGGGGGCAAGACCCCTCCGGAGAGACACAGCACTCCTAGACGTGAACTCTTCAAAGTGAGAGATAACAATATCCCTCAACGGGTTCACACTCCCACTAAGAGGGAGAAAATCAATGCATACCAGGCTCAAGAAAGGAGCAAGTGCAAATCAAGTGCTGGTAAAGCGAAGAGTCCAAAGAAGAGGACAGCATCAACTAGGCCCTACCCAGAGGAGCTAGTTGGTCCATCCCCTACTGTACCCATCCAGGTGGAAGGAGTGTACACAAAGGCCCTTCTAGACACTGGAGCACAAGTGACCCTGTTGTACAGGGACTTCTATGACAGATACCTGAGTCATCTGCCTATACAGAAGATAGAAGAGTTGGAGATAAGGGGATTGGGAACTCAGAGTTTCCCCTATGATGGATACTTACCCATAAGACTGACGTTTGACCCATCCGTAGCTGGGAAGTCTGAAGTGTTCGACACCTTAGCAGTGGTGTGTCCCCGCCCACCAGGAACCAGCAAGACGTCCCTGATCATAGGGACGAACACGGACCTAGTCAGAAGGCTTCTGACCCCCCTGGTGAAGAAAGAGAATCTTTCAACTCCCAAGATCCATCCCATGCTGAAGGCAGCCTACCAGCGGTTGGTCCTAGAGCAGAAGACCCCAAGTGAGGGGATAGGAAGGGTATGGAGGCTTGGAAAAGAAGGAGCAGTGTTACAGCCTGGAGAGGTGACCTGCATGAGAGCCACGGTAAAACTTACTTGGGAGCAGCCTGGCCCCTTTGTAATGTTGGAACCTGACCCAATGGAGGGTCACTCCGGTCTGGAAGTGATACCAGAAGTGATTTCATTGAAGGACCTGAAGAAGGCTAGAGGAAGAGTCCCTGTCAGTGTGAGGAACCCCACGGAGAGGCCCGTGGAGATCCCTGCCAGGATGCTTCTGGGACAGGTGAGTCCTGCTGTCCCAGTTGGCTGGTCAGAAGTGAAGGGGACGGGTGAAGGAGAAGATGTTTGGAAGAAACTCTCCATGGAAAACCCAAACCTACCTGGAGCTTGGAAAGAGAGAGCCAAGGCCCAGCTGACCAGATGGGAGAAGATTTTCTCTAAAGATGAGTTTGATGTGGGGTGTGCGAGGAGTGCCACCCATCGAATCCGCATGCAAGAGGACAAGCCATTCAGAGAGAGAGTGAGGCGAGTCCCGCTAGCAGATCTGGAGGATCTGAGGGAGCAGCTTGCGGAACTGAAGAAGACGGGAGTGATTAGGGAGTCCAGAAGCCCCTATGCCTCCCCAATAGTGGTAGTCAGAAAGAAGAATGGGTCATTGAGGCTCTGCATTGACTACAGAACTCTCAACAGGAGGACCATTCCTGACCAGTACACCACGCCAAGGATAGAAGATGCCTTGCAGAGTTTATCTGGAGCTAAGTGGTTCAGTGTGATGGACCTCAAGAGTGGGTATTACCAGATCCCCATGCATCCAGAAGATAGAGAAAAGACTGCCTTCATAACCCCAGTGGGATTCTTTGAGTTCAACAGGATGCCTCAGGGCCTATCTGGAGCTCCTGCTACGTTTCAACGCCTAATGGAAAGGACAGTTGGAGACATGAACCTCATAGAAGTCCTGGTGTATCTGGACGATGTCATTGTCTTTGGAAAGACTTTGGAAGAACATGAAGCCAGGCTGGAGAAAGTACTGAAGAGGCTCAGTGAAGAGGGACTTAAACTTTCTCCAGAGAAGTGTCGGTTCTATCAGTCTTCTGTGAACTATCTGGGACACATAGTGTCTGAAAAAGGAGTGGCCACAGACCCTGAGAAGTTGGAGGCAGTTACTTCGTGGCCAAGGCCCACAACAGTTACAGAACTTCGATCTTTCTTGGGGTTCTGCTCCTACTACCGCAGGTTTGTGGATGGATTTGCCCGCATTGCCAAACCCCTCAACGAGCTGCTGAAGACAGAAGGAGAGGAGGATGGAATGGGGCCTAGGAGGTCCAGTGAATCAGTCCAAGACCAGTGGAATTCAAGGTGTGAAGAGGCTTTCAGAACCTTGAAGAGAAGTCTCACCACAGCCCCAGTTTTGGCCTACGCTGATCCCACTAGACCCTATGAGCTACATGTTGATGCCAGCCATGAGGGCCTAGGTGGAGTACTTTACCAGGAGCATGAAGACCAGCTACGACCAGTGGCTTATGTGAGCCGGAGCCTGACCCCCTCCGAGAAGAACTATCCCACCCACAAGTTGGAGTTCTTAGCCCTCAAATGGGCAGTTGTTGACAAGTTGAGAGACTACTTGTATGGGGCCGAGTTTACTGTAAAGACAGATAACAACCCCTTGACCTATCTATTCACCACCGCCAAGCTGGATGCAACTGGACACAGATGGTTGGCGGCGTTGTCTGGATTCAATTTCAGTCTCAAGTACAGACCAGGGGCTGGAAATAGGGATGCAGATGCCCTGTCCCGAAGATCCCATGTCATGGTCGATGACTGGGAAGACTGGACCCAAGTGGCACCAGATGGAGTGCGAGCCCTCTGCCAGGGGGCTGAACTCCAAGCCAGAGGAGGATCCAGAGCTGAAGAAATAGGAGTTACCACAGTGGGAGTCCCAAAGTGTTACTGTGGGGTAACTCAGCTGGCAGAAGAGTGTCTGCCGAAGTTGTCCAAGAAGGAGCTGAGGTGTGACCAATTGGAAGATCCCATGGGGAGATTGGTCCTGGAAGCCCTGGAAGACAAGAGTCCAGAGGGACTTCGCCTTCACCCTTCCAAAGAAGCTCGCCTATTGAGGAGAGAATTGGACAAATTGCAGGTGCATCAGGGGGTAGTCTACCGAAGGGGCCCCTCTGATGGCCCAGAAGACAAATGGCAGTTGTTTCTCCCCGAAAAGCATCGAGAGACTGTGCTGATTGCCCTACACGACCAGCATGGTCACTTGGGAGCAGAGAGAACCTTCCAACTTGTCAGAGACCGGTTTTATTGGCCCTGCATGAGGACCGAAGTGGAGGAGTATTGCCATTCCTGTGCAAGATGCATTCAGAGGAAGACATTACCCCATCAAGCTGCCCCAATGGGCCACCTACAGAGTGAAGGCCCAATGGATCTGGTATGCATTGATTTTCTCTGCCTTGAACCCGATTTGAGCGGATTGGGAAATGTTCTGGTGGTAACCGACCATTTCACTCGTTATGCTCAGGCTTTCCCAACCAAGGACCAGAAGGCCTCTACAGTAGCCAAGGTACTTCTGGAGAAGTACTTTGTTCACTATGGACTGCCACAGAGAATCCATTCAGACCAAGGAAGGGACTTTGAGAGTCGCCTGATCAGGAAGCTACTAGATTCTCTGGGAGTAGAGAAGACTAGGACCACACCATATCACCCTCAAGGTGATGCCCAGCCTGAAAGGTTCAACAGGACTCTATTGAACATGTTGGGAACTTTGGAAACAGAGAAGAAGCAACATTGGAGTCAACACATATCAGCTCTGGTGCATGCCTACAACTGCACCACAAGTGATGTGACAGGTTTCTCCCCTTACCGACTTATGTTTGGGAGAGAAGCAAGATTGCCAGTGGATTTGGCCTTCGGCATTTCCTTAGACCATGCCTCTGCTGCCTCCCACAAAGGATATGTGGACAGACTGAGGCGCAGTCTGAAGATAGCTTACGAGAAAGCTCAAGCGGCCTCTAACCAGAGGGGGGCCCGAAATAAGAGGAACTTTGATTTGAAAGTTAGAGTACAGGACCTACAGCCTGGGGACCGTGTACTGTTACGCAACCTAGGGATCCCTGGGAAACACAAGATTGCTGATAGATGGAGATCAGAACCCTATATCATCTGTAGAAAACTTCCAGGATTGCCTGTCTACAAGTTGAAGCCAGAAGGAAGATTGGGGCCTTTGAAGACCTGGCATAGGAATCATTTGCTCCCACTCACTGAAGCAGTCAGAATGCCTCCAGTAAGAGATGTACCTGAATCTGTTTCCATTCTGGATACCCCCAGGCCTAACACTAGGTCTCAGACATCCCAAGTTAGGGGTGGACAGGACCCCCAACCAGAGGAAGAAAGAGGAGAACTTGAATGGCTATGGCCTTCCTCAACCCCAGGAAGTTCCGCCATAGACCTTCCACCTACTGAAGATGTGGAAGATAACACATTGAACCCAGAAGCCACAGAGTTTGTGCCATTCAGTGATGTGCCTGAATGCTGGGAAGACATCCCTGGTCTCTACCCAGAACAAGAAGAAGATGTTCCAGAACCAGAGATGTTGCCAGAATGTGTTCCTGAAGAAGTTCCAAGAGAACAGAGAGCTCGCAGAGTTGTGAAGCCTCCCAAGAAGCTAACTTACCCCAAGATGGGAGAAAGTTCAGAGGACTCTGTTACCACAGCAAGGAGAAGTGCTGAGAGCCCTGACCCTTCCGCTGTTCATTTAGTGGAGGGCAACCCCAGCTCACTCTCTGGCACAGTTAAACAGGTCGCCCACACTGAAGTGACCTGTAGACAGGACAGCTCCCCATCTCATGCCAATTGGTGGGAAGCTCCTCTGTCCAAATTATGTGAAAATGTTGTTCCCGAGAAAGTTTGTAGTTTGAACACTATCTTTGGGGACCAAAGATTCAAAGTGGGGGGAGTGTGTAGCGGGGTTCTACCCCTTTTTCTGGTAGAGACTACATCTCCCATGATTCCCCAGACCCCAGGGCTGCTGACTTCCGCCCGGGAGGCTGCTGGGGGAGGCTATAAAAAGGAAGAGCGGAGACCGCCTCTTCCTCTTGGGACACTTCCTCTTCTGAGGCCTGACAGGACTGGCCTGCCTCTGCTGACAGAGCGTGTGACGCGGAGACTGCAGCCAGCAGAGACACCTGTGCGGACCGGAGCTGAAGGCCTGAAGCCTGGGCCTTGCAGCCGATGGAGTGAGACTCTCACCCCTCAGAGTCCACAGCAGCGGAGCGGAGACTTCCCCTTACTGTCGGTCGGACGGAGCTGATGACCGGAGTGCAGGGCTGTGACTGAGGAGACCGGACGCCGCCATTAGAGGGACCGGATCGGAGGACGGTACCCCAAGGATTGGTGAGAGAGCCTGAAGGCTCATCCTGCATTGACACACATGTTTTATGCCTACTGAACTGCCTAGGCGCAATTTACCTCAGAGCAGCAATGTTACTTTTTGTGGATTACAAATGACACCATTTAAAGCTACATGTGCACCACCTCTACAGATTTATTGCCGGTGAAGAACACTGTACTAGTACAAGGACTGAGCTCTATTACTAGGGATCAGGCCTGGTCCGTTAGGTAGGCGCAGATAGATTTATTGCACCTCAGGGGTGCATAGCAGACGGTCGCCACACTTGGCGCTCCGTTTCCCCATTGTTAGATTGATATACCTGTGTACATGTTTAAAGTGCATATTGCAGGGACCTGCTAAAGTATTGTAAGATATATGTTTAAATGCATGTTGCTATTTCTTTTCCTTACTGACAAAAGTAAAGCCAGTTATTCTTATCTCAGCAGTCTGCTTGTGAGTTCATACCAATTACACTTAGAGTATAAGCTAAGTTTTATGTGCATAGGGACGTACCCCTTTACTAACTGTGCCAGAGTGGGTAGAGCCAAATTGCCGGGGGTTGGTGGAGCTGTACTCAGGGACCCAAAACAAACCAGCGGCTCTCTTAACTGGGGGTAGCGCTACATAAGCTTTGGCAAAAAACCCTGGAAGATGATTGGTTTCTATGCAGAGCTGCATCAGATTTTGCACTCTCCAGTTTTAGTAAATAACCCCAATATCTTTATTCTCCAAAAACAATCCATTAACATCTACTACTTAATGGCCAAGTAATCTTTATTCATTAAATTGTTTCTGTGTTTTTCTGTCTCCCTGTAACATCCTACTCTATGCACATTACAAATGCCATAGTTCATAATCCACAGCCGGACCACGGAGACGGGACCTTCTAACAGGAAGAAAAAGATCACAGCAACAACAAAAAAAGAATCTGGAGATTTGGAGTTAAGAATACATACTTGAATAAAACTTTTTTTTAAACCAGAGTATAGTGTTATTTTAAACTTCTAAAATACATTGTGTCTCTGTATAGTTTGTAATAAATTATTATAAATATAATTATATAGGCACACAGGGGAAGCCATATTTACTCATATGTTACATATTCTAGCTCTATTTCTTTCTTTGCTGTGCAACACAATAGTTCTCCTTTACTGCTCCTTCTCATAATACTGTTAGCTTACTGAATGAAGTCCTTGTGTGACTAATAAGAAGTTAGGCAGGCCATACACGAGCAGAAAAACAAACAAAAATTCAAGTTAAAAGAGTGATTGTTCCATTTTTGAATAATTATTGTGCTCAAACAGCAGCTGATCAAACATGTTTTAATTTTTTTTAAGAAGAAACGATTTTCTAATTGTTAATGGGGGACTTGTTTGAGAAAAAAATGTGAAAATGAAATGTGCATGAGCCAGGAACGTGTGTGATCTGTAAGGATAAGAAAGTTCACTGTCATCAACATTTTTCACCATCATACAGGCTCATAAATTTATGAATAGGATGCTTTGCTTTAAAATGCCATGAGTCATTAAAAAGAATGGATTCCTTTTTCCAGACGTAGTCACCTCATCCAATTTGATTTAAGCATCTCATCTGATTTAAAGGGAATGTAAAGGCAGAAGGTTTTTTATCTTAATGTGATCTATGCATTAAACCGGAGTTCCACCCAAAAGTGGAACTTCCGCTTTAAGCACTCCTCGCCCCCTTACATGCCACATTTGGCATGTCATTTTTTTTTTGGGGGGGGGAGTGGGTGCTTAGTTTTGAAGGGGACTTCCTGTCCCACTTCCTTGTTCTGGCTACAGACTGTCTAGGCGTCTTCTCCTCTCCCCCTAGGTGGCCCCTCCCTCTCAGCAATCTGACCTGTCACGTGTCCCAGAAGATTGCCTGTCCACTGGGAGAGCACAGCGCGACTCGCGCATGCGCAGTGTGCATCCAGCTGTGAAGCCGCAAGCTGTCAAGGCCGGGTGCCCACAGTATCAATGGAGGCACTGAGGAGAGCAGGGGGAGAGAAGCGGGACTCCGTGCGGCCGCATCGCTGGACCTTGGAACAGGTAAGTGTCTTTTTATTAAAAGTCAGCAGCTAAACTTTTTGTAGCTGCTGACTTTTAATTAAAAAAAAAAAGCCTGGAACTCCGCTTTAAGATAAAAAGCCTTCTGGGTGCAGCAGCCCCCCTCAGCCCCCTAACACTTGCCTGAGGTCCCTCTCTGTCCAGCAATGTGCACAAGTGTCTCAGCCATCCGATATTCTCCCTCCTGATTGGCTGAGAAACAGCAGCGATGCCATTGGCTGTCGCTGCTGTCAATCAAAGTCAGCTAGCCAATCATGGGAGATAGGGTGCAGGGCCGGGTTGGGTTGTCTGAATGGACACAGGAAGCTGCGGCTCAGCTCGGGCTCCCCTATAGCAAGCTGCTTGCTGTGGGGGCACTGAACAGAAGGCAGGGGCCAGGAGCAGTGAAGAGGGACCCGAGAAAAGGAGGATCGGGGCTGCTCTGTGCAAAACCAACTGCAACAGATCAGGTAAGTATAACATGTTTGTCATTTTTATGGAAGAAAAAGAGACTTTACAAGCACTTTAAGGACAAAGTTGGAGTGTACAGAGGGAGTGTACAGTAAGGGAGTGCCTGTAAGGTCAAACTACATTGCAGCACTCCATCAAATGAAGAAAAATTTAAATTTTCAAAACAATCATGGCACAATCTTGTGGAAAAACGATTGACAATTTTGATTTTTGTTCGACAGATAATTCGTTTTTTTACTTGTGTATGGCCTGCCTTAGCCAGAATCTTCATTAACATTATTTTACCATGTTTCTACTGAAAAATGCACATAAATAAATAAAATATATATATATATATATATATATACACACACATTTATTTATTACAGGTATTTATATAGCGCCGTCAATTTATGCAGCGCTTTAGATCTATTTTGTACATTTACATCAGTTCTTAACAGGAGCTTAAATTCTAAGGTCCCTAACTCACATTCATATATATATTCACATACTAAGGCCAATTTAGACTTTTCCTTTAGGCACCATAGAGCCTTCTTAAAGGGGATTCCAGGAATACTTCCCTTCTCTCCTTCCAGGGAATGAAGTGGTGGGACAATGAAGGGGAGAGAAGTATAAAATGTTTTGTGAACTGACTTTAGGCTGGGTTCACACTCCGTACGGAAGTATGAACCCAGCCTCAAAGTAGAATTATAGTCAAGTTTTTATTTTGGATAGAGTAAAGGAGGGTTATAACCCCTGTCAGTTTTTTGTTCACCACCTGTGTCCCATTGAGGAGATTTCCCTTCACTTCCTGCCCCATAGCCAAAGAGGAAGTGATAGGAAATCCCTGCAAATTAAAGCGGTTCTGCACTCTGTAAAAAAATTTTTTTTTTAGGACGTAATATAAAGTATGCTTACCTTTATTAGGGAACTCACCTGATTTCCAGCGGAAGATGTGGCCGAAATCTCGCGAGATTTCGGAAGATTTCGGAACCCTCCCCCCCTCCGGTGTCACATTTGGCACCTTTCATGGGGGGAGGGGGTGCAGATACCTGTCTAAGACAACAGGTATCTGCACTTTCCACTTCCTAATGGGGGGCAAAAAAATAAACTCCCACGGGAGATTTACGTCACCTCCTGTCCCGGCGCGCGTCTGCCAGGTCGGACGCAAACACATACGTGACCCGGCAGCACCTGCGGCGCTGAGGATTCTCAGGCGGGTCCCCGTTCTGACAGGGATCATGTCAGAGATCTTCCCAGTGCGCCGCGCGACTCACGCGCATGCGCAGTAGGGATACCACCAAAAGAAATCGGGAAGTGAAGCCACTTCCTGATTCCCTCACCTATCAGAGGCCATCAGTGCAGCCTCATCAGTGCACATCAGTGAAGGCGTAAAATTACCCGTTTGGAAATTTTTATAACAAACTATGAAAAAAATGTTTTTCCTTTTTTAATTGTCAGTCTTTTTTCATGTGTTTAGAAAAAATAAAAAACCCAGTGGTGAATAAATACCACCAAAACAAAGCTCTATTTGTGTGAAAAAACTTAAAAATTGCATATGGGTACAGTGTTGCAGGACCGCGCAATTGTCAAAGAAAGTGTGACAGAGCTGAAAGCTGAAAATTGGCCTGGGCAGGAAGGAGGCGCCGGCTACAGCAGGGAGCCGAGCGATCGATCGGCCTCTGCTGCCGACACCGCTGGACCCTGGAACAGGTAAGTGTCCATTTTTTAAAAGTCAGCAGCTGCAGTATTTGTAGCTGCTGGCTTTTAAATTTTTTTTTTTCAGTACAATCCCGCTTTAAAACAGAAGGTATTTGCATGTCTCATATCCTTCACAAAATCAAAAATAAGTTTAGTGGAGAGCTTCTTAGAAACAGAAAAGTGATAACAGAAAAAAGACCAAATGGTCCATCGAGTCGGCCCATTTTTTTAAATTCATACATGTTTTTGTTTTTTTGTGTTACTTTTTTTAAATTCCTTTTAGCCTATGACTAAAATACGACAACAGCCTTCAAAAGACAAAGAACAACACTGTGATTCCCACCACTAATTTTCATTCAATCATTGCAAAGTTGTCGGAAAATCCGATCGTTCGGAACGTGGTGACGTTCGTTTCGTATGACGGAACTACGTACAGGCTAGTAGCCAATAGCTTTGGTCTCGTAATTTGAGCATGCGTGGCACCTTGTCCGTCGGAATTCTCTACAAACGATCAGAAAAAGTCAGATCGGATTTTTTTGTCGGAAAATTTTAGATCCTGCTCTCAAAATTTTCGTGTCCGATAGAGCCCACACACGATCCAATTTTCCGCCAACATAATCCGATTGGACCTTTTCCGTCTGAATTTCTGACCGTGTGTACGGGGCATTAAAGTGAGATTAAAGTCTTGTTTTTTTGTTTAAAAATAACAAACATATTACAGTGGAACCTTGGATTACGAGCATTATCCATTCCAGGAGAATGCTTGTAATCCAAAGCACTCGCATATCAAAGCGAGTTTCCCCATAGAAGTCAATGGAAACGAAGATAATTAATTTCCGCATTGACTTCTATTACATGCAATACCGCATGTGGCCAGAGGTGTGGGGGTGCTGGAGAGCCTCGGAAATACTCGGGGACAGCTCAGAAAGCTTCAGAAACACTCGGGAACGGAGTATTTACGAGTGTTTCTGAGTCATTCCGAGTATTTACGAACGGCTCAAAACGGCTCAGAACCGCTCCGAGTGTCCCCGGCGCCCCCACACCTCTGGCCAAATGTGGTACTGCACCGCCCATTAGCCTGAATTCTGCTCGTTTTGCGAGACAACACTCGCAAACCGAGTCAGAATAAAAAAAAAAAAGTTGCTCGTCTTTCAAATTGCTCGTTAACCGCGTTACTCGTAAACCAAGGTTCCACTGTATATTTACCTCCTCTGTGCAGTTGGTTTTGCACAGAGCAGCCCGAAACCTTCTTCTCGGTTCCCTCATCGACACTCCTGGCCCCTCCCTCCTGCTGAGTGCCCCCCCACAGCAAACAGCTTTTTATGGGGGCACCCGAGCTGAGTTGCTGCTCTGTGTGTCCATTCAGACACAGAGCCGTATCTTGGCCCATCCCCTCTCCCTCCTCATTGGCTCACCGACTTTGATTGACAGCAGCGGAAGCCAATAGTGCCAGAAGAGGCGAACCTGAAAGAGGCGATCACCTACAGGTACATTGTTTTGCCTGTAGGAGCAGCCGCCCAACAGTATATGTACACGGGGAGGTCGGCAAGTGGTTAAAGAATATGTAAACACAACAATTCATATTCCTGATAAGTGCCTGCTGTACCATTTGTATGAAAAATATACTGTTCTCTTTGCATTGCTTCCTTTGTGTCATATCCACACACACAGCCATTCACTGAAAAGATCAGTGTGCTGCTGTTATTCCTCCCCCAGCTCTTTATGCAGCTGAGAACAGAGGGTATGTGATTACTTATTAAAGTAAAGGGAAAAAATCAATCATTTTTTTATCTCCTTCCCACCGAGCGTACGCAGATGTGCGTACTCGGCTTTCGGGGGTTATACCGGGACGATGCCCGCAGCTGCAGGCATTATCCCGGTACCGTTGTTTAGAGCGGGCGATTTTCTATCCAGGTATAACAACTGATGCGGCTAAAAGCCGTTCGGCTGTTATACCGGAGGAGTGGGAGGGGACGTCCCCCCCCTCCCGCCGCCTTACGCTGCTCTTCCCGGGCCGTCCGTCCCACCGGAAGGCCCGATCGAACATCCGCCGCTTCTGGCGGCTAGTGACAGACTGGAATGAAGCCGGAAACGGCTTCATTACAGTCTCCTGGATGTAAACACAGAAGCAACGTCACAACGTCACTTCCTGTTTACTCGGCTGCCAATGGCGCCGGATTTTTAAAAACATACAGTATTCAGATACACCGTTTTCGGTGATCTGAATACTTTGAAGTGTAAAGGAGAGATTGGAGGTCTTTTAGACACCCGATCCCTCAATAAAGAGTACCTGTCATCACCTATTACTGTCACAAGGGATGTTTCCTTGTGACAGCAATAAAAGTGATCAAATAAAAAAAGAAAACGCATACGTCGTGCCCGCATATGTAAACGGCGTTTAAATCACACATGTGAGGTATTGCCGCGATAGTCAGAGCGAGAGCAATAATTCTAGCACTGGAACTCCTCTGTAAATCTAACCTGGTAACCGTTAAAAAAATTTAAAGCGTCCCCTATGGAAATTTTTAGGTACCAAAGTTTGTCGCCATTCCACGAGTGCGTGCAATTATAAAGCGTGACATGTTTGGTATCAATTTACTCGGCGTAACACCATCTTTCACATTATACAAATAAAATTGGGATAACTATACTGTTTTGTTTTTTTAAGATTCATGAAAGTGTCCCTTTTCCCAAAAAGTTGCGTCTAAAACACCGCTGCACAAATACCGTGTGACATAAAATATTGCAATAATCGCCATTTTATTCTCTAGATTCTCTGCTAAAAAAAATATATATAATGTTTGGGGGTTCTAAGTAATTTTCTAGCAAAAAATAGGGACTTGTAAACACCAAATGTCAGAAATAGGCTTAGTCATGAAAGGGTTATATAAATACGCAAATGTTTTGCCTTTCATTTCTATTTCAAACTGAATGGGTTGTTTTACAAGGTGAGGGGTCACATATACTTTAAAATGTAGCTGAGTGTTAAAACAAATATTATGTTTTTAAAGTGGTTTTAAAGGCTCATTTTTTTTTTTATGTTCATGTATTCAACCTAATTGAACTTACCTTAATATTAATTCTAAATATTGCAGATAAATTAAAAAGCTGTCAAATGGGAAATTGTTCATTCACAGTGGCAACATTTTTCTGGAAAAAAACGCTGCACAAATATAGTGTGACATAAAAATTGCAACAACCGCCATTTTATTCTCTAGGACCTCTGCTTAAAAAATATATATGTAGCGGGGTCGTTCCCCTTTTAGGGGAGAAGACTACAGTTCCCATAATTCCCCAGGCTACCGGGAGGATGTTTGTTTCCGCCCGAGAGGCTGCTGGGGGAGGTGATAAAGGGGAAGAGGAGAGACCGCCTCTTCCTCTTCTGACTGGGCTGGTGACGCAGACACTTCTGAGTGAGGAGACACCTGTGCGGACCGGGACTGCTGAAGGCCTGAAGCCCGGGCCTTGCAGCAGACAGAGTGAGACTCTCACCCCTCATGGTCAGCAGCAGCAAAGCGGAGACTTTTGCCTACACACGGTCGGACAGAGAGAGGACCGGAGCGCAGGGGCTGTGACGGAGGAGGCCGGACGCCGCCAGTGGAGGTCCCAGAGCTGAGGACGGTACCCCAGGAGTGGTGAGCGAGCTGAAAGGCTCATCCTACACTGTTACTTTCACTCTATGCCTATTGAACTGCCAAGGCACAATTACCTCAGAGCAGCAGCTTGTTTCTTTCTGTGGATTACAAACACACCATTTAAAGCTACATGTGCACCACCTCTACAGTTCTCTTGCCGGTGAAGAATACTGTATTTTCTCAAGGACTGAGCTCTATTGCTAGGGATCAGGCCTGGTCCGTTAGGTAGGCGCAGTTAGATTTGTTGCACCTCAGGGGTGCATAGCAGACGGTCGCTACACTTGGCGTTCCGTTCCCCATTGCTGCCCAGGCAAACATATGTGTACATGTTTATAGCACATACTGCAGGGACCTGTTCATGTGTATTGTAAGTCAAATGTTTAAATGCATGTTACCATTTCTTTTCATATTACCAAAGTAAAGACAGTTATTTCAGTCAGCAGTCTGCTTGTGAGTTTGACTCCATTACACTTAAAGTATAAGTGATATTTATATGTGCCTAGATACATACCCCTTGATTAACTGTGCCAGAGCGGGTAGAGCAGATTGCCGGGGGTTGGTGGAGCTGTACTCAGGGACCCAAAACAAACTTGCGGCCCTCTTAACTGGGGGTATCGCTACATATATGTCAGAATTGGCCTGATCCTTAACCAGTTCCCGACCAGCGCACACAGATGTACGTCGGCAGAATGGCACGGACAGGCAAATGGGAGTACAGGTACGTCCCTTTAAATTTGCCGCCATGCCATTGCGTGCCCGCCAGTCGGGACCTCCGCGAGTCCGAATGGCTGATTTGTAAAACACAGCCACGCCCCCACAGTTAGAAACACACCCCTAGGACACAGTTAACCCCTACACTGCCAACTCCTGGTTAACCCCTTCACTGCCAGTGTCAGTTACACAGGAATCAGTGCATTTGTATAGCACTGGTCGCTGTATAAATGACAATGGTCCCAAAAATGTGTCAAAAATGTCCGATGTGTCCGCCATAATGTTGCAGTCACAATAAAAATCGCTGCTCGCCACCATTACTAGTAAAAAAAAATTATTAATAAAAATGTCATAAAACTATCCCCTATTTTGTAAACGCTATAACTTTTGTGCAAATCGATCAATATACGCTTATTGCAATTTTTTTTTACCAAAAATATGTAGAAGAATACGTATCAGCAAAAACTGAGGAAAAAATTTGTTTTTTTATAAATTTTTGGGGAATATTTATTATAGCAAAAAGTAAAAAATAATGTGTTTTTTTCAAAATTGTCGCTCTTTTTTTGTTTATAGCGCAAAAAAATTAAAACCGCAGAGGTGATCAAATACCACCAAAAGAAATCTCTATTTGTGGGAAAAAAAGGTCAATTTTGTTTGGGAGCCACGTCACACGACCGCGCAATTGTCAGTTAAAGTGCCGAATCACAAAAAGTGGTCTGGTCTTTGGCCAGCAAAATGGTCCGGTCTGAAAGTGGATAAAGTGGTTGTAAAGGCTCAAGGTTTTTTACCTTCATGCATTCTATTCATGAAGATGAAAAACTTCTGTGTGCAGATCCCCCCCACCCCCCGCTAATGTCAGTCACAGCCAGTGAGCCAATGAGGAGAGAGCAGGGGACAGGGCTGGACTGTGAGTCTGAATGGAATAAAATAAAAATAGAAACTTTTACCACCCCCCAGACACCTACTCCTACTCTACCTAAAACAAAAAACATTTGGCTATGCATACACTTTAAAGCGGAGTTCCAGTCCCCGATTCATTTTTTTTAAATACTCCTCTGTAATTGGTTTCAATCCAAATGTAAAATTTAGATAATGACATAAATGATGTCCTTTTAAGGGTCTTTTCACACGGGGCGGATCCGTAATGATCCGTGAACATCCGCTGCTCAGCGGGGATCGCTCCGCTGATCCCCGCTGAGCCGGCAGATGACAGGGCGGTCCCTACATGCTGAAAATAGGGTTTTCCTCCGTCTGCAGAATCGGACCATAGCGGAGGCGGACTATATTGGGTGTCAGCGTATGTTCATCCGCTGACACCCGCTATCCCATAGGGGTACATGTATGTCCGTTTTTCATCCGAAAACGGATGGATGAAAAACGGACATACGGTCCGCACGTGTGAAAGGGGCCTAAATTGTTTAAACCTAACTGGATCTCGGCAGCAGGCAGGGTCTCTCTCTGCTTTGGGCATCTGAAGCCCTCTTGTATTAATTTCCAGGATTCGGTGCAGCTGGCTACTCAGCATGCACCTCTAGATCTGGTACCTGCACAGTAATGCCACTGCGCTCTTTCATCCTGACACATTGCTATAGCAATAGCATCAAAAAACGCGCTAGTGTGAATGGAGCCTTAGGCAATATCCATAGACTCCTGGGATAGATGATGCTGATATCCCAGGAGTCCATGGGAATCGTCCAATGACGCCATTGCCTAGGCGGCCGGAGCTGGAAGGGCTCCTTACAAAAAGGAAAAAAAGGTATTAAAAAAAAAAAATATATATTTGCCATTTGAAATATAGATGAGGATGGGCATTGGATTGGTCACAATAAAAAAAAAAAAAACAGTAGGAACTCCGCTTTAAACAATGGAACAAGATTAGCACACAATCAACGGACACCCCATACAATAAAGATACAAAGGAACAGCTCATAATGAAATACTACTGGTTCTTCTCCTTTTCTCTGAAACAAATAATAAGTAAATAATAATAAGTAAATTACAGAGAGACAAATATTACATACAAAATAGACATGTGCAATTCGTTTTGTTTCGTTTTTTTTTTCGTTATTTTCGTTTTCGTACGAATGAACGAACGATTTGCTAAAAATTTTAACGAATAACGAATCGTTTGAATCGAACTAATCCGAAAACAACGAAAATCCGAAAAAAACAAAATTAGAAACAACGAATGTACGAAAGAAGAAAATCCGAAAAATGAAAACAGGAACAAAGAAAATCAAAATGAACGAAAAAATTCGTACATTCGTAACTTTTTTTTTTGTTGAATTGGTAATTTTCCATGTCCCTTAGAATGGCGCTGCTTAACGTGCTTCGAATGGATTGAACGGAAAAATTCGTAACTTTTTTTTTCGATTCGTAATTTTCTGTGTCTCTTAAAATGTAATAATAGCGCATTACATAAAATTATGAATTATGCTCCGATTACGAATCTACGAATGTTACGAAAGTACGAATAAATACGAATTTGTCCGAATTTCGAATAAACGAAAATTAAACTAACGGAAATACGAATCAACGAAAAAAATAACTTACGAAAATACGAATCGTTACGAATACGAACACCGACGACTTACGAATTTACGAATCGTTACGAATCAACGGAAACGTAAAAAAAAAAAAAAACTAAACGAAAATAAACTAATTTTTTTGTTGTGCACATGTCTAATACAAAATCTTCACAAACTTTTTAAAAAAGATTCAGACTTCCAGAACATTCTGGCTGTGATTATTATAAGTGTTTTAACTAATAGAATGTTTCTAAAACAGTCAATGTTCCATGATAAATGGCCCTGAACACAAAACTTTTGTTAGGCCACTTTCACACGGGCGATCCAATCAGGTCTGCCTGTCAGTTTTTCATGTGGACCTGATCAGATGGTCCATGTATCTCTATAGACCAATGGGTGTAAACGGACTTGTGTCTACCCTCCAATCCAATGCCTACACCTGCCTACCTCCAATCTGGTCTGCTAAAAGAAAAAAAGAAGAGCATCAGTTCCCCTCTGTCTAGGCAGATCGGATTAGAGGGCAGTCGGGTGTAAATGGACATAAGTCTGTTTATACTCGACCCTCCCATAGATCAGGGCGGGCTCATCCGTGTCTGCATAAACTGGACACGGACTTGTCATCCACACGCTCTGCTCAGCAGGGGATCAGGGGACAGATCCCCCGCTGAGCAAAGTGGATTCCACCCCATGTGAAAGGAGCCTTAGGAAATGCAACTACAGTGCCTTGAAAAAGTATTCATACCCATTGAAATTTTTCACGTAAATGTATTTTATTGGGATTTTATATGATAGACCAACACAAGTGGAAGGAAAATGATAAATGTTTTTAAATTTTTTTTTTACAAATAAATATCTGAAAAGTGTGGTGTGCCCCACTTGTAATCATCAACCTTTATTCTGATACCCCTAACTAAAATCTAGTGGAACCAATTGCCTTCAGAAGTCACCTAATTAGTAAATAGAGCCCACCTGTGTGTAATTTAATCTCAGTATAAATACAGCTGTTCTGTGAAGCCCTTAGAGGTTTGTTAGAGAACCTTAGTGAACGAACAGCATCATGAAGGCCAAGGAACACACCAGACAGGTCAGGGATAAAGTTGTGGAGAGGTTTAAAACAGGGTTAGGTTATAAAAAAATATCCCAAGCTTTGAACATCTCATGGAGCTCTGTTCAATTCATCATCCAAAAATGGAAAGAGTATGGCACAACTGTAAACTTACCAAGACATGACCGTCCACCTAAACTGACAGGTCGGGCAAGGAGAGCATTAATCAGAGAAGCAGCCAAGAGGCCCATGGTAACTCTGGAGGAGCTGCAGAGATCCACAGCTCAGGTGGGAGAATCTGTCCACAGGACAATTTCTCGGAACTTTCGACCGTCAAGAACGCAGTGATGTACAACACTACGACGAGCCGAGAGTTCAATGCTTCCAAGCGTGCGTGAAATTGTTTCCGAGCATGCGTTGGAATTTTGCGCATTGGAATTGCCACAGACGATCGGAAACGTCGGAAAGATAGAGAACCTGCTCTCAATCTTTTGCTGGCCGAAATGCCGCCAGCAAAAGTCCGATGGAGCATACACATGGTCGCATTTTCCGACCAATTTCACATTGTCTTTTGCTGGTGGAATTTCCGATCGTGGGTACGCAGCATTAGAGTCTGCAAAAGACTTGAGACTGGGGCGAAGGTTCTCCTTCCAGCAGAACAACGACCCTAAACATACAGCTAGAACTACCATGGAATGGTTTAGATTAAAGCATATTCATGTGTTAGAATGGCCCAGTCAAAGTCCAGACCTAAATCCAATTGAGAATCTGTGACAAAACTTGAAAATTGCTGTTCACAGACTCTCTTCATCCAATCTGACAGAGCTTGTGCTATTTTGCAAAGACAAATGGGCAAAAATGTCTCTCTCTAGACATGCAAAGCTGGTAGAGACATCCCCAAAAAGACTTGCAGCTGTAATTGCAGAGAAAGGTGGTTCTACAAAGTATTGACTCCGGGGGGCTGAATACAAATGTACCCCACACTTTTCAGATATTTATTTGTAAAAAAAATTGAAAACCATTTATCATTTTCCTTCCACTTCACAATTATGTGCCACTTTGTGTTGGTCTATCACATAAAATCCCAATAAAATACATTTACGTTTTTGGTTGTAACATGACAAAATATGGAAAATTCCAAGGGGTATGAATACTTTTTTCAAGGCACTGTATGTGCATATTTTTTTTACCTGAAAAAAAATGTTAATTTATTATTTTTTTTAAAAGGGGAGAACTTATCATTTAATGATATTTGGCTTGCTGCATAAATTTGCCATAGCTGCAATGCAAAGCATCTTGTGAACAGCCTCATTCAGCTGTATTTTACACTTTAGTTGGTCTGTTTTTATCACCCCCCAAAGCACCGTGCGAAAGTGGCTTTAGATGCAAGTTTCTATTTTTTTCCTTGTAAACTGTCTAAAGGATAGTTCCCCACACTAATGGGACACAGACAGCAGGGGACAATTACCAAGGTTTTTAACTCTTTCACACTCTGCCCAAAACAAAAATGAATACTTGGCTATTCATACACTTTAAATATTGTAGCAAGATTAGCACACAATCAACAGACAATCCCATACTATACTGTAATTATACAAAGGAACAGCTCATAATGAAATACTTACTGCTGGTTCTCATTCTCCTTTTCTCTGAAACAAATACAAGGGGAAATTACAGAGAGAAAAAAAAAAAACTACATACAAAATCTTCACACTTTTTTGAAAACACTCAGAACTCCAAAACATTCTGGCTGTGATTATTATAGGGGTTTTAACCAGGACTGCTGATAAGACAGTACAGCCAGCCCTCCTGTACTGGGCCCGGGCCTCATCAGTTCAACATGGTGGGCCTCCTGCTCAGCCTCCGGCTGTACTGTTTCATTGCAGACACCAATCCTATTCTGGCTTCCCCTGCAGCGCTGCCAGCTTATCCTCTTCTTTCCCCCCACACATGCGCCCCTTGCATCTGCAGTCCGGACCTTCTGTGTGCCCCTTTCCCCTGCAGCGCTGCTGGATTCCCTCCTCTCCTATTCTGCTGGCAGCTGCTGTGGGAACACAGGGAGATGTTTCAAGATGGAAAGTGGGAGAAGGGGCCAGTAAATATGTCATTTACAGTCCCTTTCATTTCCTGAATGAACACAGTGAGTAATCAGTACCAATCACTCCTGTGTCCATTCCTCACCGAAGCATAGTAACCTGATTACTATGCTTCAGTCTGTGTATGAGCAGGAAGCCTTGGAGTGCTTCCTATTCGTTCACCTGTGCAGCTGGGGCTACAGAGAAAAAGACTGATAAATCTATGTCCTCAGTCGCTTTCAGATGGGGGGGGCTGTCAGGTAAGCTGTATAAGGCCCCCCCAAGATTTCTAACAGCAGCCCTGGTTTTAACTAATAGAATGTTTCGAAAACAGTCAATGTCCCATTATAAATGGCCCTGAACACAAAGCTTTATGTTGGGTCCCTTTCACAAGGGTGATCCAATCAGGTCTGCATTGGACCATCTGATCAGGTGGACCTGATCAGATGGTCCATGTATCTATATGGACCGGTGGGTGTACACGGACTTGTGTTCATTTACACTCGCCTACCTCCAATCTGAGCCGGTCCACTAAATTGCAATCTGGTGTCAATGGACACTAGTCCGTTTATACCCGACGTCCCATAGAGCAGAGTGGGCTCTGTCTGTGTCTGCTCTACATAAACTGAGTGGACACCTACCTGTCATCCACCCGCTGTGCTCTGCTCAGCAGGGGATCAGGGGACAGATCCCCTGCTGAGCAAAGTGGATTCCACCCCATGTTAAAGGGGTCTTAGGTAGTGCAGCTACAGTACTTATATTAATCAAAAATGTGATGACTTCTGTTTGTAGATGACCCAATATAAAAAAATATAATCAAGGTAGTTTTCATATAGATTATTAGTTTATAATTAGACAATACAATTCCAGTAATAAAAAAAAATCATGAACATGTGACACTTACTTTAAAATAATAGATCACTATCCCAATACAAACAGCAAGACCAATCACAACAATCACAACAAGAGGAACCACGACATGGATTCGGAAGCGTTCTGAGTGAGAAACTATAGGGAAAACATAAAATAGTGTTTATACTGGAAGTCCACACCAAAAGGTACTCATAGGTGTTCTGATTAACACATTGACGTTTGTTGAAACTGAACTCTAGACACATTTAAAAGACTCAAAAGAAAGAAGTTCTGTATTCATTAAACACTTCCCCTCTAGAGCAGTGGTTCCATTGAGACCAGGTCTTAGTAAACGCTTCCAAAAACCCCCATGCCCCAACAGTAAAATGTTTATACTAATACAATTAAAAAACATTATGTACTAAAATGCTGTAGGGTTTTGGATGGAGCTGGGTGTCATAAATGAGGGATGGGGTTTTTGGAGGGAGCTGGAGGCAACTATGGGGGGTGTGGTCTCTGTTGGGGGCTGTAGGTCACTCCAGTATGCTGAAGGCTGTCCAGGGGCACTGTGGTGGACTGGTGAGCCCTGTAGGGACTCAGGGACACTGCGGGAGTTTGGGTGAACTCTGGTGGGCTAAAGGCTCTGCAGCAGGCTTGAAGGCACCGTGGGAAGTTGTGGGCAATGTGGGAGCTCTAAGCTCTCAGGGGAATGTGGGAAGTTGAGGGGCATGGCCAGAGCCGGTGCTACCACAAGGCAAACTAGGCAGTTGCCTAGGGCGCACTGCCACACAGCCAGGGCCACCTGGCAGATGCTGACTGGGTCGGCCACCACAGACATGCCTTAAAGCAGGTGTCGGCTCAAGCATAGTAGGAGGTGCAGACAGAAGTTGGAAGAGACGGCTCCAGTGACACACAGGAAGCACTGCCTGCAGGGGACACACACCTCCCGGACTGTTTGGCTACTGGCTACTCTCCAAGTCTTGGCCGCTGCCCACCTGTTAGAACTATTGTTTGCTAGGCCCACCTAACGTCCTAACAACCAATCAACTGCAGGGAGGCATTCACAGGAGGAAGCTGTGACTTGATCTACTAGCTGTTCCGCCTTCCAGCACTGCATGTCCTAGCTTCCGTTCCACATGAGGGGACCTGCCGGTGTCTTGCCGAGAAAGTTCCCCCGGCGGAAAAGGACCCCTCCGTACTGTGCATGTTCTGCACTTGCGCAGTACGAACGACTACGGAGCTGCCGAAAATAGTCGAAGCTGAACACAGTGAGTCAGCTGTACAAGGCGCCTGCGCACTACATTCTGCCCTGAGTCCAGGTTCGAGCCCCACCATCCAAGTGGACACAGAGTTAGAATAATAATATGCCGAGCGCACCGAGGCCGTGCCCGAAGCAAGGTGAGCGAAGCGACCCTGCGAGGGGCCCTCTTACAGGCGCCATGTACAGCTGACTCACTGTGTTCAGCTTCGGCTATTTTCGTCAGCTCTGTTGTGGTTCGTACTGTGCAAGCGCTGCACCTGCGTAGTACAGGGGGGTCCTTATACGCCGGGGGGAACTTTCTCGGCAGAACACCGGCCGGCACGGGAGTCCGGGACACTGAATGACTGATGATGATCATCATGTGAGTGAGGGTACTGGGGGAGGGAAGTGAGGGAAGGAGTCCAGGCCGGGGTCAGTCTGTTGGGAGAAGCAGCGGAGAGGGCACAGGCCCTCTGCTTTCAGTGAGGAGTGCACCTAACCTGTTCTACACACAGAAGGGGGAGGGGACAGGGATCACACTGAACAGGTCACCTACTCTACAGAGATGTGAAGGGGTCTGATAACCAGCGGTATCGCAAAAAATGGCCTGGTCATTAAGGGGGTAAAAAATGTTGTTTTAACATTTAATTTTATTACTATCACAAGGGTGCTAATAAGATCCCTATTTGATAGCATTGAGCAGGTGACAAGTACTCTATGAAGACCTTGGGTTCTATAATACTGTTAGTGCCTCCCCTGCCCTCCAGTGTGGTTAATCAAGTATAAAATTGAAAAATGCATAGTATCCAGACTACCTGTTTTGGAACAACGTTTAGAGCAAATAGAGGAATCTCTATATACAAAATGTATGTAGCCCTTGTGGGGTCCGATATACTCCATGGAGGATAAACAGTTGTGTAAGCCATTTAGTGTTATAAAGGGAGACATCGAAGATGTTAAAATGGTTCTAGAGGCTGGGTATTCTTTACCTTTATGCATTGAGGTAAATAAACACCCCAAAAACTACCCCCCCCCTTTAAACACTTACCTGAGCCTGTCAGGGATCCAGCGCTGTGCCAGGCTGCAGTCTTCTCTCCCCTCTCTTCCACTTGTCACAGGGACTCGGGCAGCAGGAGGAGCCATTGGCTCTTTCTGCTGCCAATCAAATGCTGTGAGGAGGGACAAGGGGATAGGGACGAGCCACACTATGTCTGTCTTTGGAGCACGGCTCCATAGACACACTTAGCTCTGGACTCACTTGTGCTCCCATAGCAAGGGGCTCGCTATGGGGGACACACCAAAAAGAGGAGGAGCCTGAATCACTATTGCACATGACAGGGAAGTATAATTATTTTAATTTAAAAAATCTAGACTTTACAATCACTTTAAGTAAGATGGTTTTGCATTGTTACGTAGCAATTTGCCCTAAATTCCATTCCCATTTAGCCCCAGATAGTAAAATAGTATTACATATCTCTGCTCCCAATACTGTATTATATACAGTATGTGTGGGATATAACCTCTTTTTAGGTCAATGGAACTAAATACTGTTATAAAGAAATTAGCTCTTTAAAAATGTAGGTTAGTCCTATGTTGCATCTGGTTTTGAGTGCCCTCAAAACATTAAAAGCTTCCTTCTTGGAAGGATTTCATATTATTGGTATGCGAAACATGGTGCATATGATTGACTCCTTAAGTCTTTTATAATTTTCAAAAAGATTGAGGTTTCCCCATACCTTAATAAACATCCTTAATAATCTGGAACTCAACACTCCACTAAATGTTGGTTTCTGAGGATTCTTTAGCCTGTGAATTTAAGTTCTTCTTTGCAGAGACAGTTTTGTTTTATGCATCAGCAACTGAGTAATTTTAATGACAAGGTTAGATGGCCATTTATGAGGTTATCTGAGCCCTGCTTACATTCAGATGAACTCAATTTAGTTTTTTTTTAACTCAACGAGTATATGAAAACACGCTTTACTATAATTTTGTCTCTTTTAGTGTTCTCTGTTTCACTCACCCCAATTCACAATGAGAATCTCTTCCAGACTGCTGTGGTCCACATGACAGGAGAAAGTTTCTGCTTCCTGGGTTGGCACTTCCACACTGACTCTGATCTGATAGGTGCCATCAGGATGGGGAAGAATTGGACTCATTTCATCTGAAGGAACATGGTCCTCCCCATTCCTCACCCACTTCACATCCACAGGTCGGGGGTGAAACCCGTACACCAGGCAATGAAGTCTTGTCATTCCGCCTGAAAGTTGCTGGTCCCACACCTTCACCTCTGGGCGAACTGTGGAGAATATAAAAGCAAAGAGAAATAAATTGCTGGTGGAAAGGTTTATAAGAGGGTTATGTGTGAGAAGCTATTTAATTTGATCTAATTTGATATTTGCTCTGCTGGTTTAACCACTTGTTGACCCACCACAGCACACATCATGCAGGGGGGGCAGCACATGCAGGCAAAATCACATACATGTGCGTCATTGTGCCTGCTCCAGTTTAGGTTGCCCCCGTGACTGCTGTGTTCACCGGACACTGCATATTGCAGATCACGGTACCCAGGAGGAGACTGTGGAAAGTGGCAGCCAGGAGGTGGCAGGGGAAAGTGGCAGCCAGGAGGTGGCGGGGGGTAAGTGGCAGCCAGGAGGTGGCGGGGGTAAGTGGCAGCCAGGAGGTGGCGGGGGTAAGTGGCAGCCAGGAGGTGGCGGGGGTAAGTGGCAGCCAGGAGGTGGCGGGGGTAAGTGGCAGCCAGGAGGTGGCGGGGGTAAGTGGCAGCCAGGAGGTGGCGGGGGTAAGTGGCAGCCAGGAGTTGGCGGGGGTAAGTGGCAGCCAGGAGGTGGCGGGGCCCAGTAGCCTGATCGAATCCCAGGTCCCTCCCCTCCACCTTCAACAAAAAAGACCTAAAATGGGAAGGATCTTGGAGGAGTCAGCACTTGGGTTAATTTGGCAGGCTTCTGCGGCCCTCAGAACCCCCCCAGTGCCAACAAAATGCAGCAAATGGAGGTGGGCCAACACCTCATTTGTGAGGAAGTGATATATATGGCCCTAAATAAGGGTTTGAGGGGCAAACTCACAAGCAAAACCCACCTGTGTGAGTTGGACCATCCTCCTCCTCCACCTCCTGCCACAACTACAACACCAGAGCCACAGCCTGGAAGCGTGGCTTTGGTGCCACGTGGAAGGAAGCGTGGAAGGAAGACAAGAAAGTGATGGCCTGGGTTCAGTCTGGTCTGCCAAAAGACGCAGGCTGTTGTATGACCACAGCCTGGGGACATATATGTCATCTGCTGCTGTTCCCGATCTCTCAGAGTCCTGGACCAGATTGTGCTCCTTATTAAATGGACTCCTCAGGCTACCAATTTTGCATTTCAAATAGTTGATGTGTGCCCTGGGGTACAAAGGCTTCGCTAATTTCACCAGTTTATCGTTGCCTTCCTCTTTATTTTGTTATGACCCCTAATAAATGTCTATTTTTTTGCACAAATCATTGGCTATGTGTTTGAATTAAAAAAGGATAGTTTGTTTGTGAGTAGGCAGGTACATTTTAAAAATACAAGGTCAAGGGACAACAACACCAAACAACCTATTTGAGGTTAAAAAATACAAGATCATAATGGTGTTGTGGTAACTTGACACACAAAACGACAAAAAAATATTATGGAGATCACTAGAAAAAAAAATTATAAACATTATTATTGAGATCTGAAGAAAAAAATAACAAATATTATTCAGGAGCTCACGAGAAATAATAAAGAAATCAGTTTGTCAGAACTTCATTCTTCTAGCATTATGAAGAAGAAAAGAATGCGCTGCATTGAAAGATTTCAAAAATTTGCAGCGTGACGAATGTGCTATCTCCATTACAAACGCTAGTTTTACCAGACAGAGCGCTTCTGTCTCGTACTTGATTCAGAGCATGGAATATTGTGCTTCGGAATTGTCTACACACGCTCGGAATTTACGAGAACGGAGTTTGTTGTCAGAAAAATTAAGAACCAGCTCTCAAATTTTTTGTTGTCGGAAATTCCGACAAAAAATGTCCGATGGAGCCTACAGACAGTCGGGATTTCCGACAACAAGCTCCTATCGAATATTTGTTTTTGGAATTTTATCATCATGTGTGTGTCTTCTTTTCCTGGAATTCAGCTTTAAAAAATGGTTATATTTCTTTGTAACTTTTTGTCCTGCATAATGTCAGTAAATGACAAGTGAACAAATTAGAAGATAATTTATTTTTAGGCTCCTTTCACACCTAAGCATTTTTCAGGCGCTACAGCGCTAAAAATAGGGCTTTCACACTGGAGTGGTGCGCTAGCAGGACGGTAAAAAAAGTCCTGCTAGCAGCATCTTTGGAGTGGTGAAGGAGCGGCTCCTATACCGCTCCTACCCATTGAAATCAATGCAGCGCTTTGCGGGGGGTTTTAACCCTTTTTCGGCCTCTAGCGGGGGTTAAAACCACCCGCTAGCGGCCGCATACCGCGGCTAAAACGACCTTAAAGCAGCGCTAAATATAGCGCTGCTTTACCGCCGCCGCCCCCCACCGCCCCAGTGTGAAACCGGCCTTAGTGCACAGGTTTGTACAAAGCTGCACAACAGTTTCAAGCCTCCCAGTTCTTCATCAGGTTAAATAGATGGAGCGCGATGGAGCTTTTGGAAGCTTGCAACTGTTGTACACCTTTGTACAAACCTATGCACTGAAAATAAAATATCTTTTACTTTGGGTAAGAAAAAAGGAGTGCGTGATACTACTGGTTATTTGCATGTGACCGACTAAAGCATGTTGGTCCCATACACAAGGACATGCACCTTTCCTCTTTTGCAAATATATACAGTATATAGTGCAGTTACCTCTTTTCTCCAGATCTTCTCTCCCGCGTTCAAGGAACAATTTCAAATAATATATACATTCATTGTCCAGATATCTGCTCTGTAAATCCCCCCATCTTCTCCCAGGACTGTTCCATTCCTGTGCGGTGAGCTCAGCCACATACACGGTGGGTATCCAGATCTCCCTTTCTTTATCCAGGTAGATAAAATCTCTCCCATCATATGTAATATACGTAGTCCCTGAGGTGCTGTTATCATCTCTCAGCTCACATGTCGATATCCATTGGCAATAGTGGATCCCTGTACAGTGAACATGAAGATGTTCCACGAGAGAAGCACATGTCATCTGTGCATCACATTGAATATACTGTTTATATATAGCATGACAAGACCAAGACCATGCTCAACTCCATCTCAACCTATTCTCCCAAGGGTCCACAATCAACTTAGGCCCCTCTATATCCTATCCTTATTTATTACAGCTTTTTTTTTTTTATAGCACCAACAATTTACTAAGCATTTTACATACTATACATTCACATCAGTCCCTGCCCTCAAGGAGCTTACAATCCAAGATCCCTACCTCATATACATGCAAACTCACACTGAGGCCAATTTGGACAGGAGCCATTTAACCTATCAACAGGTCTTTAGGAGACTGCATCAGGAGTACTTGGAGGAACCCATACAAGCACAGGGAGAATATTCAAACTCCATGCAGGTAACATCCTGACTGCTATACAAACTGGGCTTCTTAGTGCTGCAAGGCAGAAGTGCTAACCAATAGGCCACTATTCATCAGATCCCTCTCTGTATCCCCTTCCTTTACCCCTGCTTCATGATCAGCTGCAGAAATCCAGATTTTGCTGAGGGCAGTAGAGCACTTAGGCTGCATTCACACCTGAGCGTTTTGTAGCTTGAAGCCTGAAGCTACAAAACTCTAGAGGGGAAAAAATCCATTACTCTCAATGGAGATGGTTCACATCTCCACTCCATGTCGCCTGAAGCCAAACGCCTGAAGCTCAAACAAGTTCCAGGCCCTTTTTTGTCACTTGAATCAGGCAGATTTGGAAGTTTTTCTTCTTTTTACATTGGTGACCTTTTGCCCTGCACAAAATCGTGGCAAAACGCTGTAAGAAACGCAGCAAAATCGCGGTAAAAACGCTGCAAAATCACGGTAAAATCACACAATTTTCTGCCTGAAAACGATACGCTCAGGTGTAAATGCAGCCTTATTGATAGTCCTAACGGGCAGGGCCCTCTGATTCCTCCTGTATTAAATTGTATTGTAACTGTACTGTCTGCCCTCATGTTGTAAAGCATTGCACAAACTGTTGGCACCATATAAATCCTGTATATTAATAATAATATTGTACCCTCATATTAGTATGTGTTTAGTGATCATGTACAGCCAGGGGACTAACTTTGCCAGGCACTGTGATCTCAGGTCTGAATGGAAAGGTGGTTGCTATAGAATGCCTGCTATGTGTCACTGACTGCAGGTCCCTCTGCGATTGATGTTGGAATGGTCTAGTAATGTCCCCATATCAGTGTTTCCCTCTGTACAGTGTAACGCTGCCTGGTACCAAGAATGAAATGCTGCCCCCCCCCCCCCCCAAAAAAAAAATCACGCCCACCAAAATGCCCCCACATCCATTATTTTATATCATGATAACTAAAGTGGACCTGTCATGGCTCTATACATGTATATAGGAGTATATAGAAGACCTGTCGGGGGGCTGCAGAGCGGTCAGGGGGGCCGCAGAGTAGTCAGAGGGGCAGTGGGATGGACAGGGGGACAGTGGCATGCACAGGAGAACAGTGGGATGCACAGGAGAACAGTGGGATGAACAGAGGGACAGTGGGATGCACAGGAGAACAGTGGGATGGACAGGGGGGCAGTGGGATGGATAGGGGGACAGTGGGATGCACAGGAGAACAGTGGGATGCACAGGAGAACAGTGGGATGGACAGAGGGACAGTGGGATGGACAGAGGGACAGTGGGATGGACAGATGGACAGTGGGATGGACAGAGGGACAGTGGGATGGACAGATAGACAGTGGGGTGGACAGAGGGACAGTGGGATGGACAGAGGGATAGTGGGGTGGACAGAGGGACAGTGGGTTGGACAGGGGGACAGTGGGTTGGACAGGGGGGCAGTGGGTTGGACAGGGGGGCAGTGGGATGGATAGGGGGACAGTGGGATGGATAGGGGGACAGAGGGACAGTGTGAGGGACAGGGGGACAGTGGGAGGGACAGTGGGATGGACACAAGGACAGTGGGATGGATAGGGGGACCATGGGATGGACAGGGGGACCGTCGGATGGACAGGGGGACAGTGGGATACACAGGAGAAAAGTGGGATGGACAGAGGGACAGTGGGATTGACAGGAGGGCAGTGGGATAGTGGGATGGACAGGGGGACAGTGGGATGGACAGGGGGACAGTGGGATGGACAGGGGGTACAGTGGGATGGACAGAGGGACAGTGGGACAGTGGGATGAATAGGACAATGGGGCGAATAGGGGGACCGTGGGATGGACAGGGGGACAGTGGGATGGACAGGGGACAGTGGGATGGACAGAGGGACAGTGGGATGGACAGAGAGACAGTGGGATAGACAGAGAGACAGTGGGATAGACAGAGAGACAGTGGGATAGACAGAGAGACAGTGGGATAGACGGGGGGGCAGTGGGATGGACAGGAGGACAGTGGGATGGACAAAGAGGCAGTGGGATGGACAGAGAGGCAGTGGGATGGACAGGAGGACAGTGATATGGACAGAGAGACAGTGGGATGGACAGGGGGACAGTGGGATGGACAGGAGGACAGTGGGATGGACAGAAGGACAGTGGGATGGACAGACAGTGGGATGGACAGAGGGACAGTGGGATGGACAGGGGACAGTGGGATGGACAGGGGTACAGTGGGATCGACAGGGGGGCAGTGGGATCGACAGGGGGATAGTGGAATGAACATAGGGACAGTGGGATCGACAGAGGGACAGTGGGATGGACAGGGGGACAGTGGGATGGCCAGGGGGACAGTGGGATGGACAGGGGGATGGTCAGGGGGACAGTGGGATGGACAGAGGATGGATAGGGGGACAGTGGGATGGACAGAGGGACAGTGGGATTGACAGAGAGACAGTGGGATGGATAGGGGGACAGTGGGATGGAAAGGGGGACAATGGGATGGACAGAGGGACAGTGGGATGGAGAGGGGACAGTGGGATGGACAGAGGGACGGACAGAGGAACAGTAGGATGGACAGAGGAACAGTGGGATGGACAGGGGGCAGTGGGATGGACAGGGGGACAGTGGGATGGACAGGGGGACAGTGGGATGGACAGGGGGACAGTGGTGCTCAGCGTTGGACTGTACATACCTCTCTCCTGCTGTCCTGTTCTGTAAGCTGTGGGTTGCACTTGCTCCCTGTACACTGGCTGCACCTTCTGCTGGGCTCCTGCAAGAAGCGCTGCATTGACAGGGGCGAGGGGGTCAGGCTGGTGTTCTGACGAGAAAGGTCCCCCCATCGAATAGTGTCTGCCCTGTAGTGCGCAGGCGCAGCGATTGCACAGTATGGAGGACAAAGGAGACGCCGAAAGTCTCTGAAGATGAACAGCGCCTGCGCACTTAATAGTACAGTCTGTCACACGCTCCCGATGTGGTAAGACAGCACTTTGTAACAGGGCCCCCTCGCGGGCTCGCTTTGCTCGCCACACTTCAAGGCACGGCCTAGCTTTGCTCAGCATATTTATATTCTAGCTCTATGTCCACTTTGATGGTGGGGCTTGAACCTGGACTCAGGGCAGAATGTAGTATTAAGTGTGCAGGCGCTGTGTATAGCTGACGATCAGCTGTTCATCTTCGGAGACTTTTGGCGTCTCCTTTGTCCTCCGTACTGCACAAGCGCAGTATAGGGCGGACACTATCAGATGGGGGACATTTCTCGACAGGACACCGGTCGCTGCTTTGCTCTACATGCAGAGAGGGACTGAGGGAGCTGGAATTAGGGGGCAGAGCTGAGGTGGACGGAGCATCGGCAAGCGTCATTGGTTGCTAGGACAATGGTCATAGCTGCCAACGACTTCAAAGTAGATAATGCTGGAAGGATGGGGGCGGCAGGTGCAGGGCGGGAGAGAAGGAAGTTGGACACAGAGGAGCTGGCAGGCGGGTGGCAATTTGCCGCTCCCCTGAAAGTGCCGCCTGGAGCCATCGCTAAATCGGGTACCATAGTAGGGCCGGCCCTGGTCTCACCTCTAGTCTGATTGAAGCGTTTCATAGTTTTCTTCACCATGTCTTTAAATAAATCTTCCAATTGTTTAGAAATCAGCGTCTGACGGTCCCAGTACTTTTGATCTTCCTTCTTCATCCAGGTAGCCACCGGAATATCTCGGCCAATGTCACTCATATACCGCATAATCTGTACATCATCTATGTATCCAACTATCGAAAATTCTGGCTGACCAAATTCTGAGGCTGAGGCCGCTGTGCAATAATACTGCAATATGTGACTGTCTGAGGGAGACATAGAGTGTTAAATATTACCACACAGTGTCACTGTCTAAGAGAGAGACATACAGACTGTTAAATATCACCGTACAGTGTGACTGTCTGAGAGAGAGAGACATAGAGACTGTTATATATCAACGCACAGTGTGACTGTCAGAGAGAGAGAGACATACAGACTGTTCTAAATCACAGCACAGTGTGACTGTCAGAGAGAAACATACAGACTGTTATATATCACCAGTGCCAATTAAATGCAGCCTTGTCAGTGCCAATTAAATGCAGCTATACCAGTGCCCACGAAATGCAGCCTGATCACACAGCTGCTGCGGCTGGGCTGCTGGTCCTGGGGTTCTGGGGTGTGGCTGCTGGGGCCTGGGGTGTGGCTTCTGGGGCCAGGGGTCTGGCTGCTGGGGCCAGGGGTCTGGCTGCTGGAGTTGGGCTGCTGGTCCTGGAGTCTGGTTGCTGGGGCCTAGGATCTGGCTGCTGGGGCCAGGGGTCTGCCTGCTGGAGTTGGGATGCTGGTTCTGTGGTCTGGCTGCTGAGGCCTAGGGTCTGGCTGCTGGGGCCAAAGGTCTGTCTGCTAGAGCTGGGCTGCTGGTCCTGGGGCCTGACTGCTGGGGCTTGGGGTCCGGCTGCTGGGGCTAAGGGTCTGGCTGCTGGGGCTAGGGGTCTGGCTGCTGGAGTTGGGCTGCTGGTCCTGGGGTCTGGCTGCTAGAGCTGGGCTGCTGGTCCTGGGGCCTGACTGCTGGGGCTTGGGGTCCGGCTGCTGGGGCTAAGGGTCTGGCTGCTGGGGCTAGGGGTCTGGCTGCTGGAGTTGGGCTGCTGGTCCTGGGGTCTGGCTGTTGGGGTCAGGGGTCTGGCTGCTGGGGCCAGGGTTCTGACTGCTGGAGCTGGGCTGCTGGTCCTGGAGTCTGGCTGCTGGAGCAAGGGGTCTGGCTGTTGGGGCTAAGGGTCTGGCTGCTGGGGCCAGGGGTTCGGCTGCTGGGGCAAGGGTCCGGCTGCTGGGGCAAGGGTCCGGCTGCTGGGGCCAGGGGGTCTGGCTGCTGGGGCCAGGGGGTCTGGCTGCTGGGGTTGGGCTGCTGGTCCTGGGGTCTGGCTGCTGGGGCCAGGGGGTCCGGCTGCTGGGGCCAGGGTTCTGACTGCTGGAGCTGGGCTGCTGGTCCTGGAGTCTGGCTGCTGGGGCAAGGGGTCCGAGTGCTGGGGCCAAGGGTCCGGCTGCTGGGGCCAAGGGTCCGGCTGCTGGGGCCAAGGGTCTGGCTGCTGGGGCCAGGGGTCCGGCTGCTGGGGCCAGGGGTCCGGCTGCTGGGGCCAAGGGTCCGGCTGCTGGGGCAAGGGTCCGGCTGCTGGGGCCAGGGGTCCGGCTGCTGGGGCCAGGGGTCCGGCTGCTGGGGCCAGGGGTCTAGCTGCTGGGGCCAAGGGTCTGGCTGCTGGGGCCAAGGGTCTGGCTGCTGGAGCTGAGCTGCTGGTCCTGGAGTCTGGTTGCTGGGGGAAGGGGTCTGGCTGCTGGGGCCAAGGGTCTAGCTGCTGGGGCCAAGGGTCTGGCTGCTGGAGCTGAGCTGCTGGTCCTGGAGTCTGGTTGCTGGGGGAAGGGGTCTGGCTGCTGGGGCTAAGGGTCTGGCTGCTGGGGCCAAGGGTCCGGCTGCTGGGGCCAGGGTCCGGCTGCTGGGGCCAAGGGTCCGGCTGCTGGGGTCTGGCTGCTGGTCCTGGAGTCTGGTTGCTGGGGGAAGGGGTCTGGCTGCTGGGGCTAAGGGTCTGGCTGCTGGGGCCAAGGGTCCGGCTGCTGGGGCCAAGGGTCCGGCTGCTGGGGCAAGGGTCCGGCTGCTGGGGCCAAGGGTCCGGCTGCTGGGGTCTGGCTGCTGGGGCCAAGGGTCCGGCTGCTGGAACTGAGCTGCTGGTCCTGGAGTCTGGCGGCTGGGTCCAAAGGTCCGGCTGCTGGTCCTGGGGTCTGGCTGATGAAGCTGGGGCCTGGCTGCTGGGGCCAAGGGTCTGGCTGCTGGGGCCAAGGCTCTGGCTGCTGGAGCTAGGCTGCTGTTTCTGGAGTCTGGCTGCTGGGGCCAGGGGTCTGGCTGATGAAGCTGGGGCCTGGCTGCTGGGCCCAAGGGTCTGGCTGCTGGGGCCAAGGCTCTGGCTGCTGGAGCTAGGCTGCTGTTTCTGGAGTCTGGCTGCTGGGGCCAGGGGTCTGGCTGCTGGGGCAAGGGTCTGGCTGCTGGAGCTGGGCTGCAAGAACTGGGGTACGGCTGCTGGGGCTAAGGGTCTGGCTGATGGGGCCAGGGGTTCGGCTGCTGGGGCCAAGGGTCCGGCTGCTGGGGCAAGGGTCTGGCTGCTGGGGCCATGGGTCCGGCTGCTGGGGCCAAGGGTCCGGCTGCTGGGGCCAAGGGTCCGGCTGCTGGGGCCAAGGGTCTGACTGCTGTGGCCAAGGGTCTGGCTGCTGGAGTTGGGCTGCTGATCCTGGGGTCTGGCTGCCGGGGCAAGGGGTCTGGCTGCTGGGGCCAAGGGTTCTGGCTGCTGGAGCTGGGCTGCTGGTCCTGGGGTCTGGCTGCTGGGGGAAGGGGTCTGGCTGCTGGGGCTAAGGGTCTGGCTGCTGGGGCCAGGGGTCCGGCTGCTGGGGCCAAGGGTCTGAGTGCTGGAGCCAGGGGTCTGGCTGCTGGGGTCAGGGGTCTGGCTGCTGGGGTCTGGCTGCTGGGGCCAAGGGTCCAGCTGCTTAGGCCAAGGGTCTGGCTGCTGGGGCCAAGGGTCTGGCTGCTGGGGCCAAGGGTCTGGCTGCTGTGGCTGAGCTGCTGGTCCTGGAGTCTGGTTGCTGGGGCCAAGGGTTCGGCTGCTGGGGCCAAAGGTCCGGCTGCTGAAGCTAGGCTGCTGGTCCTGGGGTCTGGCTGCTGGGGCCTGGCTGCTGGGGCCAAGGGTCTGGCTGCTGGGGCCAAGGGTTTGGCTGCTGGAGCCAAGGGTCCGGCTGCTGGGTCCAAGGGTCTGGCTGCTGGAGCTAGGCTGCTGGTCCTGGGGTCTGGCTGCTGGGGCCAGGGGTCTGGCTGCTGGGGCTAAGGGTCTGGCTGCTGGAGCTGGGCTGCTGATCCTGGGGTCTGGCTGCTGGGGCCAGGGGTCTGGCTGCTGGGGCTAAGGGTCTGGCTGCTGGGGCCAGGGATTCTGCTGCTGGGGCAAGGGTCCGGCTGCTGGGGCCAGGGGTCTAGCTGCTGGTCCTGGGGTCTGGTTGCTGGGGCTAAGGGTCCGGCTGCTGAGGCCAAGGGTCCGGCTGCTGGGGCCAGGGGTCTGGCTGCTGGAGTTGGGCTGCTGGTCCTGGGGTCTAGCTGCTGGGGCTAAGGGTTCTGGCTGCTGGAGCTGGGCTGCTGGTCCTGGGGTCTGGCTGCTGGGGCTAAGAGTCTGGCTGCTGGTGCCAGGGGTCTGGCTGCTGGGGCCAGGGGTCCGGCTGCTGGGGCCAAGGGTCCAGCTGCTGGGGCCAAGGGTCCAGCTTCTGGGGCCAAGGGTCCGGCTGCTGGGGCCAAGGGTCCGGCTGCTGGGGCAAGGGGTCTGGGTGCTGGGGCCAAGGATCTGGCTGCTGGGGGCCAAGGGTTTGGCTGCTGGAGCCAAGGGTCCGGCTGCTGGGGCCAGGGGTCTGGGTGCTGGGGCCAAGGATCTGGCTGCTGGGGGCAGGGGTCTGGCTACTGGGGTCAGGGGTCTGGCTACTGGGGTCTGGCTGCTGGGGCCAAGGGTCTGGCAGTTGGAGCTAGGCTGCTGGTCCTGCTGGGGCCAGGGGTCTGGCTGCTGGAGCTGGGCTGCCTGTCCTGGGGTCTGGCTGCTGGGGCCAAGGGTCCGGCTGCTGGGGCCAAGGGTCTGGCTGCTGGAGCTGGGCTGTTGGTCCTGGGGTCTGGCTGCTAAGACCAAGGGTCCTGCTGCTGGGGCCAAGGGTCTGGCTGCTGGGGCCAGGGGTCTGGCTGCTAGGGTCAGGGGTCTGGCTGCTGGGGTCTGGCTGCTGGGGCCAAGGGTTCGGTTGCTGGGGCCAAGGGTCTGGCTGCTGTGGCTGAGCTGCTGGTCCTGGGGTCTGGCTGCTGGGGCCAAGGGTCCGGCTGCTGGGGCCAAGGGTCTGGCTGCTGGGGGCAGGGGTCTGGCTACTGGGGTCAGGGGTCTGGCTACTGGGGTCTGGCTGCTGGGGCCAAGGGTCCGGCTGCTGGGGGCCAAGGGTTTGGCTGCTGGAGCCAAGGGTCCGGCTGCTGGGGCCAGGGGTCTGGGTGCTGGGGCCAAGGATCTGGCTGCTGGTGGCCAACTGTTGGCTGCTGGAGCCAAGGATCCGGCTGCTGGGGCCAAGGGTCTGGCAGTTGGAGCTAGGCTGCTGGTCCTGCTGGGGCCAGGGGTCTGGCTGCTGGAGCTGGGCTGCCTGTCCTGGGGTCTGGCTGCTGGGGCCAAGGGTCCGGCTGCTGGGGCCAAGGGTCTGGCTGCTGGAGCTGGGCTGTTGGTCCTGGGGTCTGGCTGCTAAGACCAAGGGTCCTGCTGCTGGGGCCAAGGGTCTGGCTGCTGGGGCCAGGGGTCTGGCTGCTGGGGTCAGGGGTCTGGCTGCTGGGGTCTGGCTGCTGGGGCCAAGGGTCCGGTTGCTGGGGCCAAGGGTCTGGCTGCTGTGGCTGAGCTGCTGGTCCTGGGGTCTGGCTGCTGGGGCCAAGGGTCCGGCTGCTGGGGCCAAGGGTCTGGCTGCTGGGGGCAGGGGTCTGGCTACTGGGGGCAGGGGTCTGGCTACTGGGGTCTGGCTGCTGGGGTCAAGGGTCCGGCTGCTGGGGCCAAGGGCCTGGCTGCTGTGGCTGAGCTGCTGGTTTCTGGAGTCTGGCTGCTGGGGCCAAGAGTTCGGCTGCTGGGGCCAAAGGTCCGGCTGCTGGAGCTAGGCTGCTGGTCCTGGGGTCTGGCTGCTGGGGCCAAGGGTCTGGCTGCTGGGGCCAAGGGTCTGGCTGCTGGGGCCAGGGGTCTGGCTGCTGGGGCCAGGGGTCTGGCTGCTGGAGCCAAGGGTCCGGCTGCTGGGTCCAAGGGTCTGGCTGCTGGAGCTAGGCTGCTGGTCCTGAGGTCTGGCTGCTGGGGCCAGGGGTCTGGCTGCTGGGGCTAAGGGTCTGGCTGCTGGAGCTGGGCTGCTGGTCCTGGGGTCTGGCTGCTGGGGCCAGGGGTCTGGCTGCTGTGGCTAAGGGTCTGGCTGCTGGGGCCAGGGGTTCAGCTGCTGGGGCCAAGAGTCCGGCTGCTGGGGCAAGGGTCTGGCTGCTGGAGCAGGGCTGCTGGTCCTGGGGTCCGACTGCTGGGGCCAAGGGTCCGGCTGCTGGGGCCAAGGGTCCGGCTTCTGGGGCAAGGGTCCGGCTGCTGGGGCCAAGAGTCCGGCTGCTGGGGCCAAGAGTCCGGCTGCTGGGGCCAAGAGTCCGGCTGCTGGGGCAAGGGTCCGGCTGCTGGGGCAAGGGTCCGGCTGCTGGGGCCAGGGGTCTGGCTGATGGTCCTGGGGTCTGGCTGCTGGGGCCAAGGGTCCGGCTGCTGGGACCAAGGGTTCGGCTGCCAAGGGTCCGGCTGCTGGGGCAAGGGTCCGGCTGCTGGGGCAAGGGTCCGGCTGCTGGGGCAAGGGTTCGGCTGCTGGGGCAAGGGTCCGGCTGCTGGGGCCAGGGGTCTGGCTGCTGGTCCAGGGGTCTGGCTGCTGGGGCCAAGGGTCTGGCTGCTGGGGCCAAGGGTCTGGCTGCTGGGGCCAGGGGTCTGGCTGCTGGGGCCAGGGGTCTGGCTGCTGGAGCCAAGGGTCCGGCTGCTGGGTCCAAGGGTCTGGCTGCTGGAGCTAGGCTGCTGGTCCTGAGGTCTGGCTGCTGGGGCCAGGGGTCTGGCTGCTGGGGCTAAGGGTCTGGCTGCTGGAGCTGGGCTGCTGGTCCTGGGGTCTGGCTGCTGGGGCCAGGGGTCTGGCTGCTGTGGCTAAGGGTCTGGCTGCTGGGGCCAGGGGTTCAGCTGCTGGGGCCAAGAGTCCGGCTGCTGGGGCAAGGGTCTGGCTGCTGGAGCTGGGCTGCTGGTCCTGGGGTCCGACTGCTGGGGCCAAGGGTCCGGCTGCTGGGGCCAAGGGTCCGGCTTCTGGGGCAAGGGTCCGGCTGCTGGGGCCAAGAGTCCGGCTGCTGGGGCCAAGAGTCCGGCTGCTGGGGCCAAGAGTCCGGCTGCTGGGGCCAAGAGTCCGGCTGCTGGGGCCAAGAGTCCGGCTGCTGGGGCCAAGAGTCCGGCTGCTGGGGCAAGGGTCCGGCTGCTGGGGCCAGGGGTCTGGCTGATGGTCCTGGGGTCTGGCTGCTGGGGCCAAGGGTCCGGCTGCTGGGACCAAGGGTTCGGCTGCCAAGGGTCCGGCTGCTGGGGCAAGGGTCCGGCTGCTGGGGCAAGGGTCCGGCTGCTGGGGCAAGGGTTCGGCTGCTGGGGCAAGGGTCCGGCTGCTGGGGCCAGGGGTCTGGCTGCTGGTCCAGGGGTCTGGCTGCTGGGGCCAAGGGTCCGGCTGCTGGTCCAGGGGTCTGGCTGCTGGGGCCAAGGGTCTGGCTGCTAGGGCCAGGGGTCTGGCTGCTGGAGTTGGGCTGCTGGTCCTGGGGTCTGGCTGCTGGGGCTAAGGGTCTGGCTGATGGGGCCAGGGGTTCGGCTGCCAAGGGTCCGGCTGCTGGGGCAAGGGTCCGGCTGCTGGGGCCAGGGGTTTGGCTGCTGGGGCCAAGGGTCTGGCTGCTGGAGCAAGGGTCCGACTGCTGGGGCCTGGGATCTGTTGGAGCCGGGCTGCTGGTCCTGGGGTCTGGCCACTGGGGTCTGGCTGCTGGGGCCAAGGTCAAGCAAATTCTCTCTACTTTCAGGTGCCGCTGCGCAGTGATCTCCTGTGCGACAAGTGCATGACAGTCCAGATCTGCCCAAGGGATTGATATAGACGAGACCGGGACTGTCATGTACTTATCGCACAGGAGATCACTGCACAGCGGCACCTGAAAGTGGAGAAAGAATCCGCTTGACTGGGCAAATTTTGTATTTTTATTTTAATTGGTACATCCTGCAGATCACAGGCTGCGTCTTCTCTCTGCCTCCGCCCAACCCCTACCTTCCCTGCTGAATTGGCCGGACTGAAAAAAAGTATCCATGCAGCACCCAAAGCAGGCTGGGGACAGAAGAATGGGCTGCCCCCCCTCTGCCTCAGCTTGCAGCGCCTTACATCTGCCTGTCACTCAGCCAAGACAAAGCAGCCGTACTCTATTCAGCCGTTCGGGCTGCTCTGTCTGTGGCTGCGTGACAGACCCAGCCTAGGGTTGCCACCTGTCCGGGATTCACCCGGACAGCCCGGGTTTTGATTCATGTGTCCAGGATTCAGACTCCCTGAAACCCAGACACATTATTCAGATTAGACTGTGGCCCCCCAACTTAGGGGGACTCAGATGTAAGGGGTGCTCTGTGGACTCTGATGTAAGGGTGGCTTTGGGAACCGTGATTTAAGGGGGAATGCTAACAATTCTGATGTAAGTGGGCGCTTTGGTAAAACCCCCTTACATCAGAGTTCCACAACGCTTCCCTTTAAAAAAAAAAAAATTGCCATGTGCCGCTAAAGTGTTTGGGTTTGCCTTGAAGAAAAGGTGGGAACCCTAGCCCAGCCGGGAGATCGCCCTACGTTCGCGGCTGTCCGGGAGCCTGCAGACAAATGCGGGAGACTCCCGTGGCTCGCGGGAGACTTGGGATGTCTGGACCGCACAGTGTGACTGTCTGAGAGAGACATACAGACTGTTATATATCACCGCACAGTGTGACTGTCAGAGAGAGAGAGATATAGGGGGTTATTTACTGAAACTGGAGAGTGCAAAATCTGGTGCAACTCTGCATAGAAACCAATCAGCTTTCAGGTTTTATTGTCAAAACTTAATTGAACAAGCTGAAGTTAGAAGCTGATTGGCTACCATGCGCAGTTGCACCAGTTTTAGTAAATCTCCCCCATAGAGACTGTTATATATCACTGCACAGTGTGACTGTCTGAGAGAGAGACATACAGACTGTTATATATCACCGCACAGTGTGACTGTCTGAGAGAGAGAGACATACAGACTGTTATATATCACTGCACAGTTTGACTGTCTAAGAGAGAGACATACAGACTGTTATATATCACTGCACAGTTTGACTGTCTAAGAGAGAGACATACAGACTGTTATATATCACTGCACAGTTTGACTGTCTAAGAGAGAGACATACAGACTGTTATATATCACCGCACAGTGTGACTGTCTGAGAGAGAGAGACACACAGACTGTTATATCTTGTAGTTTGTCAATATTCCGTCACTGATCCACATACTCACCACCGCACACTCCTGACAACACCACAGTAATCAGGATAATCGGGATAAGGGGGGTCATCTTCACTCTCCGGGGGTAATATATTTTAGGCCCAGCCGAAAACTCCCAGTGAGTCAGGAAAAAGGCTGAAGTGTGGCGGCCATTCTGACGCTCTCCTCTGCAGATGGGTGTGGTGTGTGTGTGTTTTTCATTTAGAAACAAAAGTGAAAGGGATATGTGGAAGATTTGCACTAAAAATAGAAGTAGGCAGGACAGAGAGGACAAACACAGCATGGCCTGCTCCTATTTATATACTTTTTTTTTTACTTTACTAAAGCTGAGTATATACTGGGAGTCAGGGGCAGACTGACAACTCATGGGGCCCCCGGGCAATAAGGGATAATGGGGCCCCCTTTGTCCCCACCCCCACCCACACACACAAGCCACACCCTCACAAAGCCCCACGTATATATTGCCCCCTCCTTCCCCGATCCCCCCTTACATCAGGGTCCCCAGAGAGCCCCCTCTTACATCAGGGTCCCCAGAGAGCCTCCAACCCCCCCCTTACATCAGGGTTCCCAGAGAGCCCTCCCTTTACATCAGGGTCCCCAGAGAGCCCCTGACCCCCCCCTTACATCAGGGTCCCCCCCAGAGAGCCCCCCCTTACATCAGGGTCCCCAGAGAGCCCCCGACCCCCCCTTACATCAGGGTCCCCAGAGAGCCCCCTTTATATCAGGGTCCCCAGAGAGACCCCGACCCCCCTTACATCATGGTCCCTAGAGAGCCCCCCCTTACATCAGGGTCCCCAGAGAACCCCCCCCCCCCTTACATCAGGGTCCCCAGAGAACCCCCTTACATCAGTGTCTCCAGAGAGCCCCCCCATATATCAGGGTCCCCAGAGAGCCCCCCCCACACATCAGGGTCACCAGAGAGCCCCCAACCCCCCCCTTACATCAGGGTCCCCAGAGAGCCCCCCATACATCAGGGTCCCCAGAAAGCCCCCCTTACATCAGGGTCCCCAGAGAGCCCCCCTTACATCAGGGTCCCCAGAGAGCCCCCCCATACATCAGGGTCACCAGAGAGCCCCCGACCCCCCCTTACATCAGGGTCCCCAGAGAGCCCCCCATACATCAGGGTCCCCAGAAAGCCCCCCTTACATCAGGGTCCCCAGAGAGCCCCCCTTACATCAGGGTCCCCAGAGAGCCCCCCCTTACATCAGGGTCCCCAGAGAGCCCCCCCTTACATCAGGGTCCCCAGAGAGCCCCCCCATACATCAGGGTCCCCAGAGAGACCCCCCCCATACATCAGGGTCCCCAGAGAGCCCCCGACCCCCCTTACATCAGGGTCCCCAGAGAGCCCCCATACATCAGGGTCCCCAGAGAGCCCCCGACCCCCCTTACATCAGGGTCCCCAGAGAGCCCCCCTTACATCAGGGTCCCCAGAGAGCCCCCCTTACATCAGGGTCCCCAGAGAGCCCCCCCTTACGTCATGGTCCCCAGAGAGCCCGCCCCTCCATTCATCAGGGTTCCCAGACTTAAACCCCCCCCAGAGGTTCTCCTGTACCTGGCTGTATGTGCACCTCCAACCTCCAGCACAGAGGGAGGTGGGAGGTGGCGATCGGCAGCTCTATGGTGCCTGTGGGCCGCGGGATCTCCCTGGGGCTTGTAGTTCTCTCCCTGATCCTATACAGTGGAGAGGGGAGGGACCTCTGACCCGGGCAGCAGTCGGCAACAGTGTACAAGCAGAGCAACTCACTTGTACACTGAAGAGTGAAACTTGTAGCTGCTCGGGTCAGAGGCCCCTCCCCTCTCCACTCTATACACTCTGGAGGAGAAATACTAGCCCCAGGGAGTTTTCAGAAACTGAAAGGCAGAGGGAGATGCTGTGTCTTGGTCCCCCCTCCCCCCACCGCGGCAGAACGGCTCCGCCGCAACGTGACTGCCAGCAGGCAGCATACCCCTAGATCTGATGAGCATCTCTTAGGAGCTTCGCACAGGCCCCCACTGGCCGCGGGCCCTCGGTCAGCGTCCGAATGCCCGAATGGTCAGCCACCCTTGCTGGGAGATTTTTTTTTTTTCATTCAAGCAGCAGGTTGAACAAAAAAAACTCACAGATCCCTGAATCCACACAAGCGATGTAAAAACAGGGTTCTCCCCCGCTATGCTATTGCATTCTGACAGCGGGGACTCTCCTCCATTAGAATACACTGATCAGCACCAGGGCAGCCATCAGAAATTTTTAGGCCCCTTACACAGCTTTAGGCCTGGGCCCCCCTCCCCCCCCCCCCGAGCCTGACCACCAACATTCCCCAGGGCTTGCTCACAGGCCATCCTACTGAATCCGCACCCCGGCCACCCCACCTGTGCGCACTTAGCCCCCCTCAATCCTGTATATATGTCAGCCCCCCACACCTGTATATATGTCCGCCCCCCACACACACTGTGCCCATCAAACGCAGCCACTGTGCCCATCAAACGCAGCCACTGTGCCACCCCACCTGTGCACACTTAGCCCCCCTCAATCCTGTATATATGTCAGCCCCCCTCCAAAATAGAAACTCCAATATATGTACCCCCATTCAACCACAAAGGGGGGCGGTAACAATTCAAATAGAAGAGGTGGGAGGGGTAATTCTAACTATCGAGATTCCAGACCTCACCCCCAAAGGGAATATGAGTATTACTCACAGTATACTTCCCCCTCCCAAAGAAATGTATATCCAGCCCCCCAAAACACACAAATGTGAGCCTGTAATCGCCCTCATCCTGCCACTCATAATAGGTTTGCTCCCTTACAGGACACCTATAATGAGGATTATCGCCATTATATAACAGAGGAATTTGAACCACCTCTATATGGACAAAATCAATATGACCATCATATATATGATAATCAGGTTTTTCCACAGGACACACAGGGACGCAAAAGGGCTCCAGATATAAAAGAGGTCGTAAAGGGGGCAGGAGAGTTCAAAGGAAAAAGGAGAAGAGTATAGTGGGCCAAGGTGTTTTTCATTTGAGTTCTAAGGTACTAACTAAAGATGAACTGTTTATTTTGGACAAGGGACTTAAACTAAAGATGAACTGTTTATTTTGGACAAGGGACTTAAATATGCCCCTCCAAAGAAATTAGATAAGTTTTTAATACTTTTACTAACATACATAAGTTTATTAGAAAGATTAACATTCAACGTTATTTAGTGTCTAATCCATGAGAAAGATCCATACGAGCAGCCACATTAGGCACGGTGCACTCTGGACTGTCCAATCCTTCATTGTTCAGTCCTCCAGTGCTCACGGCCCCGGCAGTTAACATTTTTAGAGACCTTGTTCTTAGTGATTTGGCGTCATTGCCTATCAAGAAACCGTATACCCATCCCTCATTTCAGGCCGGTCTCAAGTCACTCAGTGAAAATAAAGATATTGTCATACGCCCCGCCGATAAATGTTGGGGTATTCTAGTTCTTGATAGGAGCAACTATGAGCAAGAAATGTTCAAGATCCTTAGTTATACTGAAACATACCAAGCATTGGCCTACAACCCCACCAATCACTTTAAGGAGAAACTGGTGGGATTGATACAGGAGGGGTTTGACAAGAATATTTTGAACAAAAAAGAGCAGACATATTTGGTACCTTTGGCACCTAGGATTCCTACCATGTATTTTCTTCCAAAGGTGCACAAAGACCCCATCCACCCTCCAGGCCACCCCATAGTGAGAGGCATAGATTTGATCACTTCAAGAATTGGTCGCTACATCGACTTTTTCTTACAGACACTTGTCAAACGAGTTTCATCATACCTCAGAGATACTAGTCATACTATCCAAACGTTGGAACAGATAGCCATTAAAGGTGACTATTCGTTAGCCACGGCCGACGTAGCCTCATTATACACTTGCATCTCCCATACATTGAGGATTGAGGCTGTGAAATATTTTTTGGATAAAGATATCTCTGTGACACGTAACCAAAGTGAGTATATTATGGAACTACTCGAATTCGCCACGAGCCATAATTATTTTTGGTTTGATCGCAAATTTTACATCCAGCGGAGAGGCGTGGCTATGGGGGCAAAATTTGCCCCCAGTCTCGCCAACCTGTTTATGGCTAAATGGGAGGAGGATGTCGTCTATTCAGACGGAGGGCCCTCCCTGGTCCTGTTGGCCAGGTATATAGACGACATCCTCCTCCTGTGGAGTGTCAGTTCTGAATCATTAGTGAGTTTCTTTTCATCCCTGAATTCTAACGATCGATGCATTGTCTTGACGTACAAATTAAGTTCTGTAGGTGTCCACTTTTTGGACTTGGAGATTAAGATCGATTCAGGTAAATGGGAAACGTTTTTAAACCTACGGAGAGAAATGGCTTTATTCCTATTGACAGCTGCCACCATCAATTGTTCCTAAAAGCCAATTTCTACGACTTCGCAGGAACTGCACAAACATTGTGGATTTTCAAAAACGATCCCTGGTCTTGAGAGATAAATTCCTTGACAAAGGAATGTTTGTGCAGTTGCACACCCTATGTCTATGCAGTTGCAATATCAGGAAGTTGTTGAGACAGGAATTCCCTTTTTGATCTTCCACCTAGGGAACGTGATAACTCCTATAAGTGGTCAGTTATGACTTCCTATTCAGTCCAACATAGGGATATACAAGCGATCCTGAATAAACATTGGAACGTACTTAAGACTGATAAGGTTTTGTGTCCGTTGTTCCCGTTTCGAGCTAAAATCACATTTAAGGGTGTTCCCTCACTTCAGAGCAAAATAGCTCCGAACATAATTAATCCACCTGTTTGTCCTGTTTTTTTCCACAATATGAAGGGGTATCACCCATGTAAAAGAAGTGGTGTTTGTAGTCATAACATTAATGGAAAAACAAAAACACTTCAGTTTAGTTCTACAGTTACTAAGCGTACTTATGATATAAAGGGATTCCATACATGCGCTTCCAGATATGTAGTTTACTTAATCACATGTCAATGTGGTAAACAGTATATTGGACGCACTACCAGTACTTTCTCAATTAGAGTCGGAGAACACTTGGCTAAAATTAAGAGTGGAGACACTAAACACACAGTCCCACGACATTATAGATAATGCCACAACCGTAACCCTTGGGTACGAGTTTTCTGGTGATTGACAGTTATGTTCCACCGTGGAGGGGTGGAGCCATGACTAGAGGCGTTTCTCAATTAGAAACATATTGGATCTATGAACTCCAATCATATCAGCCATGGGGTATCAACATTGAATGGGACATAAATGCCTTTTTGAATAAAGCTTAAACTAATTTTGGGCTGTCCCACCCTCGATTATATAGATGTCTAATTTTTACAAATTTTCTTGTCCATTTGTGTATAATTTCATCATAATTTTTCTAATTTTGTTAGGATTTCGGTTAACTTCATTAAGAGTTATAGAGTTTTATTTTTTGTACATATAAATGTATATCATATGGAATATATGGTTAGATCCTGTAATAGGGCTAGCTCCTATATGTACACAATAACTAGATTAGACTCTGGTCACCCAGTAAGAACTGGTTCACGTGGTAAAGACAAGGGAGGGTCGTTCCATCTGCCTTTGCATGAGGTTGCTGGGGAAGATGGTAGCTTCATTCGAAGCAGTCCTCTATGCCTAATTCCATTCAAGACCGTTGCAAAACAGTATCCTGTCTGCTTGGAACAAAAAGAGCCAAGACTTGGTTTGTCCAATGTACTTGCCTCCAAACGGTCACCAGAGTCTCAATTGGTGATAGCCAAAAATTTGCAGAAGGGGAAAACCTTCATACCAGTTACCTGGAGGATAGTTACGACCGATGCCAGCCTCTTTGGCTGGGGAGCAGTCCTGGAAGAGAACACTATCCAGGGGAAGTGGTCAAAATCCAAGAAGACCTTGACCATCAACATTCTAGAGATTCGGGCAGCACGTCTGGCACTAAGGGCCTGGACGGGCAGATTACAGAACTATCCTGTCAGGATTCAAACCGACAATGCCACAGCAGGGTGCCTGGTGG
>CM053033.1:218450288-218495533 GCA_028564925.1 Lithobates sylvaticus
TTATATATTGATCATTGTTTGTATAGACATATGATATGCTCATCTACATGTATTATTATTATTGATATTTGCAGCAGTCCTAATATTTTTTTGTAGGATATTTAAATTTTATGGGTTAAGGTTGTATCTATATGTCTATCCATTTATTGTGTTTATTTATGGTCTTCCATTTTGTATTTGTATTCCATAAAACTGAAAATTATTTCTATAAATAGTACTGCTTGGTAGACTATATGTGAATTGTGGTGCTAAATACTTGCGTTGAGGACCCCAATTAGCTAGCATGCAAGGTGGTGCAACCTTATGTATCTATTACTATTTATAAAGCACAAAAGCCTCATGTACACTGGACATTATAATAACGTTCTAAAAACGGCAGTAGCTTTGCAGTGAGTTTTTCAACGTTTTTACAATAGTGTTTATTAGCGTATTTTAGCGTTTTTCTGCATTATCGGTTTATTATTTTTATTTTTTACATTTTTTTCAACAGATCAATAAGTTAAAAACACTGGCGAGCCACGTTTTTGAGTGTTTATCCGCGTTTTATTGACGTTAGAGTGTTTTTACAGCTGAAAAACTCCTCCTCAGAACCCACTAGAACGCCCCAGCCAAAATCTGCTGATAACAGCCTATGCGTGCATGGACACATAGGGGCTGATTTACTAAAGACCCGCGCCTGTGGTGCAGTGGAGAAATTGGAGAAATTGCACAAAAAAACGGGACTCAAGACATTTATCAAAAATGATGGCGCATCTCACATTCACCAAACCGTATTTACATAGGAAGCGCTATTGCACACTTGCGCAATCTTATGCGCCTACCCAGGGGCGGACTGACAACTCATGGGGCCCCCGGGCAATAGGAGATTATGGGGCCCCCAGGCAATCAGAGATTATGGGGACACACAGTATACACACACACAGTATACACACACATGTACACACAGTATACACAGACATGTTTCTATTGGCTGAGAAGGTACTGGAGAGGTGGGGCAGCTATAATCTCGGGATTTTTAGACCAAAAGGATGTCGGTAAGGGACATTTCAGAAACAGATGTAAAAAAAAACACAGATTTTTACATACTGTCCCTGGTTTTACTGAGGCTGGCAACCCTGATGGGGCCCCCTAGTAGCCCGGGTCCCTCGAGAAGTGCCCAAATGTGTCCGAATGGTCAGTCCGCCCCTGCGCCTACCAGTAGCAAGCGCAGCCAATGTAATCTTCTAAATTTTTGTCTGAATACTGTGGATAACTTTACTACAGTTTCCCATCTTCTATTATCAGGCTAAAATGTATGTATATAATCTTGTTTAAATTTAGAAATTCTGTCCAGAACATGTAGATCTGTCTTACAACTAATCAATTCTTTTTACACCTTTCTTTCAGGTTACTCAAGTACATATGCGCATTGAAAAAGCACACCATTTCATCCTCGCCTGACGGGGCGCACGCGTTTTAGCTTGTTAAATATGTGTGTTGCGCATGAGTGTATCGGCGTTCTCCAGAGGGCACAACTGCTTATACATCCAGCACTTCCTTATTGTAATGCTGATCATGTTAATGAGCCTTTCCTTATCACATGGAGAATATTGCTTCCAGTTTTATTCTGGAGATCTTCCTCCAATCAACAACTGTGCGGATGTTTCCTGGACTTGTAATTGTGCATTTTATGGTGATTGGTGGAGCCGAAACTTCCATGGAAACATCTTCTCAATACATGTCTGTGTATTGTGCATTCTGGACAATTCATTTCCCCATACACTGTGCAATCTGCTTGGATAAAGTTTAAATCTAATCTTCTATCTGAGCAATTCTTTCCCCATACACTGTGCAATCTGCTTGGATGACGTTTAAATCTAATTTTCTATCTGAGCAATTCATTCCCCATACAATGTGCAATCTGATTGGATGACGTTTAAATCTAATCTTCTATCTGAGCAATTCTTTCCCCATACACTGTGCAATCTGATTGTATAATGTTTAAATCTAACTATCTTTCTAAGCAGCTAAGTTTCCTAAATGAAGTTCGATATACTTAAGGGACACATTTTTTTATTGCGCATGTGCGCATTAACCACTTTACGACCACTGTACGACGATGTACGCCCCTTTTTTGAAGAGGGATATCTCGGTAACGGCAGCAGCTGCTGCCACAACCAAGATATCCATCTCTTCAGGCGCCGGTCGTATTTACGATAATGGTGGTCTTCGCAGAGTATTCGCCGCGAGATCACTGTTATCAGCAGCAGGGGAGGTGCCCCCACCCCTCTGGACGCTCCCCCGCGCCCTCCACCGCTTACTAGAGCTGTTGGTATCGGCGGCGGCGATCAGGTCCTTAACACTGCTGGGTATGAAGACGAGTGAGGCTAAGATGGCCCCTACCTGTCTCTATACCATAGCAGGGTGGAAGCAACGTCAAAACGTCACTTCCGCCCATACCTCTTAAAGAATCATTTTTTCAATGTCATTTTTTCAAATTACCTTTTTTTTTTCCTTTTGCATTTAAGTCCAAATATGAGATCTGAGGACTTTTTGACCCCAGATCTCATATTTAAGAGGTCCTGTCATGCTTTTTTTTCTATTACAAGGGATGTTTACATTCCTTGTAATAGGAATAAAAGTGACCCGATTTTTTTTTTAAACGAAGCGATACATGAGTAGCGCCTGCGTATGAAAACTGTGGTCAAACCACACATGTGATGTAACGCCGCGATCGGTAGAGCGAGAGCAATAATTCTAGCCTCAGACCTCCTCTGTAACGTAAAACATGCAACCTCTAGAATTTTTTAAACGTCGCCTATGGAGATTTTTGAGGGTAAAAGTTTGACGCCATTCCACGAGCGGGCGCAATTTTGAAGCGTGACATGTTGGGTATCAATTTACTTGGCGTAACATTATCTCTCACGATATATAAAAAAATAAAAAATAACTTTACTGTTGTCTTATTTTTTTTTCAAAAAAGTGATTTTTTCCAAAAAAAGGGCGCTTGTAAGACCACTGCGCAAATACATCGTAAAAAAAAGTATTGCAACAACCGCCATTTTATCCTCTAGGGTGTTAGAAAAAAAACTATATAAAATATATAATGTTTGGGGGTTCTAAGTAATTTTCTAGCAAGAAAAACTGATTTAAACATGTAAACACCTAAAATCCAAAACAAGGCTGGTCTTAAAGTGGTTAATAAGCAGCACGTGAGAACGTTGATTGCGCAGGTGCGCATGTTTGCGCCAAAAACCATGTCCTATGTTATATAAGGGGGTGTGGTTTGTGTAGATTTGCCTAAAGTTAGGCCCCCTTGTTGTGTGTATACTTTGTTATGCCGGCATCGATTTTATTATTGCTTAGAGTTTAGATTGTTTTTGGTAACTATTCCAAATATATGCTACTCACAGTTACTTCTCTAATAAGAATTGTTTACTAAAATGTTTTCAGCTGTTACCTATTTTAAGCTAAAATTTCTTATAAAGTGTAGTGGTATCCACACAAGACAGGGAGGTCTGTGTATGTAGTTGGAGGGATGTGTGTACAATAACTTGCCTTTTTCTTTGATATACCGTATATACTCGAGTATAAGCCGACCCGAATATAAGCCGAGGCACCGAATTTTACCACAAAAAAATTGGAAAACTTATTGACTGGAGTATAAGCCTAAGGTGAGAAATGCGCAGCTACTGTAAGTGGAAAAGACGGTCAACAATGCCCATTTTCAACCTCACTGTGTCCATTTGCAGCCATAGGTCCCCCGAACTTCAAACTCGGTAGTTAAGGGTTCCTAGATGCCCCTAGACCCCCAAAGGGTCCCGAAATGACATTTCTGCAGATACAGGACACAGTTGACCGAATTCTTGGGGTGCTAGGAACCCCAAATTTGGTGTGCAAACCCAGTGGAACTAGTACTATGTTGTAGTTAGTGGTTAGTACTAGCTGGGGTTCCTAGCACTAAGTGGCCCCGAGATACGGTGCCCCAAAGTCGGTTCGGAAAATGTCAAACACTTTTCTGCTGCAGAGAATTACATTTTCCGAACCGATTTTGGGGCCCCGTATCTCGGGGCCACTTGGTGCTAGGAACCCCATCTTTGGATATGTTGTTGTACTTCCTAGGACCAAGTGGCCCCGAGATACAGGGCACCAAAAACGGTTAGGAAAATTGCATTTTCTGCAGCAGAAAAATGCTTGACTCGAGTATAAGCCGAGGGGGGCATTTTCAGCACAAAGAAAATGTGCTGAAAAACTCGGCTTACACTCGAGTATATACGGTACTTTCTTAGCTGTATGAAAGTTTATGCATTTGTCTTGGTTTTGTTATCAATGTCCTAAAGATTTGTCTGTTCTGAGTGTTAGCTCTTTTGTATGTAATGTTTTGTTTGTTTTTCTGTGCATAGTCAACCTTCACATGATATTTCCTGATTACTTCCACAGTGCTGTTTATTTGCCTTTATTTTATCTTCTTTTTTTTGTGAACTTTTACTGTGTTTCTCAAATACAGTTGAAAAATGCTTTGCAGTGCTTTTTCTGTGTGATCGGGTCTTTTTTCATGATAAAGGTGAACTCACATATCAATCCCCATAGCATGTCTTCCTTTATTTGCAAACAGATCAGATATTCCTTTTTTAATTTTGAAACGATAAGACCCCTTTCACATGGGGGTGTTTTGCAGGAGCTACAGCACTAAAAATAACGCCTGCAAAGTGCCCTGAAACAGCCGCTGCTGTCTCTCCAGTGTGAAAGCCTGTGGGCTATCACACTGGAGCGGTGCGCTTGCAGGACGCTTGCAGGACGCTAAAAAAAGTCCTGCAAGCCGCATCTTTGGAGCGCTGTAGGAGGGGTGTATTTACCGCTCCTAAAGCGCCCTACCTATTGAAAATAAACAAACCCTTTTTCGGCCACTAGCGGGGGTTAAAACCGCCCCGCTAGTGGCCGAATAGTGCCGCAAAAAAGGACAGTAAAGCACCGCTAAATATATCGCTGATTTACCGCCAACGCCCACAATGCTCCAGTGTGAAAGCTTTCCCTGCTTTTGGTTATCTTGGCTTTACATTGAGGGGAGTTTACATGCCACAGAAAAAAGCCCCAAAAAAATGAAATAAAAAAAAGCAAAATACTTTTTGATTATTAATTCTGTAACTCCAGTTTACATTTAGAAAAATAATCAAGAACTTTTTATGCACAAACATTTGTGCAAAATATGTAGTATGTAAATGTTTGTGGATGAATGCTCAATTTCTATTCAGATGATGCACGACCCCTGGAAATATGACTACTTCCTGGTTCATTGTTAGGCTTTCGTCCAATCAGATTTTTCCAGGAAGTTGATTGATACTGCTGCCAGCATGCCTTGCCAAACCTTCTCTGAGGAGGAGCTCTTCGTTATTTGCAGTGTAAGTGTGACATGCATCCACCAGGGGGGGGGGGGGGGGTGATTTGACTATGTTTAGCTGTGTGTACATCCACATTTTGTTGTGTGGGTGTGGGTGCATTATATAAATACACATTTTTCTGTACATACATACACTCAACATATCTGTCTCTCTCTCCTTATTGATAAATGTATTTTTTCTTTAGAAGGTTTACTCTAGGCACATCTGAACTGGCCACCGTGTATATATGTTTCTACTTATATACCGTTATGGCAGCAGCTACCCACCATCACCCTGGTATATTTTTAAACAGTGGCCGATCCTGTTTCCTATAAAAGCGGTCCCAGTGGTGTATTCACCACAGGATCACTTTTATGGGCAGCAGGAGAGGTGCCACTCCTTCTACCTTTTCCCGGTCATTTTCCTCACTTGAGAAAAAATATATAAAAAATATATATGTGTTGACTGCGCTACCCCTTGTATTATGTGTTTTTAAAGTGCTTCAAGCTAAATATACATTTAAATATACCACAATAAATGTATAAGTTTGTATACATTAGTGATAATAATAATTAATAAAAATCAATATTTTCTTCTGCTGTTCACCCGTGACTTCCAATATTAATTATTGCGTGCCAAAAAAAACTAATTAATTTAGGCAAAACAAACCAAATGAAACCAAAAAACAACAATAAATGTCCGTAGTAATTTCTGCTGGTGCTGAGAAAGCAATCTTCAGCATAAAAGTGTTTCAATCCTCCTAATTCTTGTGTCCGTGCTTCCTTTATCCACCACTATAGTGACGACACCACCACCACCATAAGGATTGGCCACTCACCAGATGTTAATATAATGAATGCCTTTGGTTCATTAGTAGGGATAACCACTCCACTCCTCTCAGGTCTATGCTGTTTCCAATATACAGATTTACCAATGTCCAACCTCATAAAAAATTAACAACGATCATTGCGCAGTATGTCTGTGCTTTTATTTATAAAAAGGTAAAAAACAAATGGGTTCACTCACATTTTTAAGTGCCTATCAGTTGGCACCAAACTTATCCAGCCGCTCGAATGGGTACAGATGGCTGAGGGTATTGCCTGTCTCTCCTATGTCAGCGTGCGTCCCAAGCCTCCTTTTGTTTAACCGGAAGTGACGTAGTCCGTGTTTTAGCAACCTCTATGCATTTCGCAAACACTCTTGCGTCCTCAGGAAGCTGCTAAATGTTGATGTGTCACTCTATTTATACCCTAATGCTTGTAATCCTATCCAATTGGTTCCGGATCGCTCATTCCGCAATACCGGAAGTGAGCGGTCCGCCATTTTGACTGCTGGTGTCCTCCGCCCATTCATTCCGTGCGACCGGAAGTGGGCGATCCGCCATTTTAACTACATCTAGTTCGATGTTCATCCCCAATGGTTTCATCGTGCTTAATTTGAATATCCAGTATGTTTCATTTTTTGACACTTCCCTCCTCATGTTCAAATTTCTCCAATTTGGCTCTATTTTGTCTATTGCATAGAATTTCAAAAACCGGGGGTCCCTGTTGTGCATATCCGTGAAATGTTTCGATACACTATGGTATTTGTACCCTTTTCTTATATTTCTGACATGTTCCCCTATTCTTACTTTCAGGGCCCTAGTTGTTCTACCTACGTATTGGAGCCCGCAATTGCACTCCAATACGTAGGTGACATGTTTTTTTTTTTTTTTATTGAAAAGCCAATGGCGTGTGAAACACACCCAAAAAACTCCACCCGGTGCCAAAAAAAGTGCACACACATAAAGAGTGACACAAAACGTGCAACGGGTGTTACACTTGTCCTCCCTAGGGAAGGACCTTAACCCTGATCCCCCGGGGCGTTAGGCTCCAGACGGGGACTGAGGTACTTTCACATGGTCCATCTGGCCGAAACCAGACGGACCCCTTTCTCTGGAGGGTCTGCCGAAACAGACCCACCCAAGTACTTGGTGGGGCTCTCCCGAAGAGAGACCCCATGAGAGAAGGCGAACTAAGCCAAAAGGCCATGTCCACCTCCTCCCAAGACTTTCAGGGCTGGCCCGAGGTCCTAACACCCTACTCATCACACTGTGACAAACTGTGACAACACCAAACAAAAATATACAAAAAAGTGACAAACACGGGGGTAAATAAAAAGAAAGTGGGGAGAAGGAAGATGGGAGAGTGAGTGGAAAATTTCCCCTGGTCCTAGCCAAAAGGCTCGGCCCTAGAGGCAGGTGTGAAAAACATGTGTAGTGATGAAAGTGACCATGGTGCCATAATCAAAGTGGTTACCCACAGTGAGTATATGACACCCCTGAACTGCCACTTCAGGGGCACAATCACCACTGGCTTTTCAACGTGCAACCCTGACCCACAGCCAAGACCACAACAGCCCCCACCCCGGCCAGGAAGGAATGGAGATCTGGAAGCCCGATGTGTGCCCTGAAGTTGAAGGGTCACATCACCGCTCCATCACTCCCTACTAATTACAACCTAGGAAGTACTAGCCGCTCCCCCCCTCACTGAAGAGGAGCTAGCGTTCTTTCCCAAGAAGACTGACCAGAGCTAGAGCTGCCACAATCCAGGCCAGAAGGCCAGGGACTCGGCCCTTCAGCGCCAACCCAGTGGTTCTCCATCCCCATCAGAAGGCTTTCCTTTCGGCTACGAACCGTTCCAGGTCACCTTTACGCCAGCAGGCTTTTGCATAGCAACCGCCAACCCTGCTCCACCTCGCCGTAGAACAGGGACGGAAACAAGCGCCATCTCCTGGCAACTGATAAGAACAGATACTACACTTGATCTTAGCCAAAAGGCTGAGAGGCCGAGAATACGTAGGTGACATGTGTGCTACAACAGGTGATTAGTTTATCAACTTTAAATTTTTGTTGAGTTGAGTTGGATTGGAATTCTGTTGTCTTCTTGTGCTCTCTGTTAGTGAGCCTACAGGGCTTACATTTACCGCATTTATAAAACCCCTTATGGTCAAAGAAAGTGGTCATGCATTTTGGGGGGTCTGGTACGTTCTTTACAATTTGGTCCCTAATCCTTTTGGACCAGGATTGCATGGAAACACACTCCATTCACAGCACGCGATTTTGCAGGTAAGAAAATATTTACTAAAAATGCTGAAGAAGACAATAAGCAATGGTAAAATGAACTGAATTGAAAATGAGAAATAGTTCACAAAGTTTGCCTTGTCTTTAAATCTGACTCTGCCGCTGACTTGTGAGTTTAGGAGATATGCAGGTAGCACTTTGCTTTCAGGAGCATGGCTATTAGTTCCCGCCCACTTTCCTGCTGGGCCAATCAGAGAAACCTAATCTGCATATGACTCAATAAGATTACTCAGTAAGTTTATGGAAACTTTGTTGGCCTAAGACAATAATTATTGCTGTGTTTTTAAATGAAACATACATATTTTAAGTACTAGAAAGTAGCTATTGATATTTTATATTAAAAATATATCAATAAAATAAATTTTATTAGAATGTTGATTACATGTCACTCTCCATATTTTGCAGGGGTTGAATGGACATTAAGTCTTCTTCTCAATGCTGCTAGAAGGTGTGTAATAGCTCTTTTACTATTTGTTTAAAAGGCTCTTGTGCAACAGGAGCCATTGTGATCATGTCAAAAACAGAACAGTAGAGATATGTGTGGCTGCAGGTTCATATTAATATTTATGTACACAGCTCTGTTAGCACAGACCATGAAATATTGAAGACCAGGATTTCATGGAAACACACTCCATTCACAGCACCCAATTTTGTAGTACTTGCTGCCACACCCAGACAGGTATGCCACAGAGTTTACAATAGGTACCTTTATTTAAAGAGGCAAGATGATTTTTTAAATTTTTGATTAAATCGTTCTAAGATTCAGCTTACAATTTTTTTAATTTCGTTTGAATAAAAGAACAGAAAAACAATGCAAGAAAATATTTACTAAAAATTCTGAAGAAGACAATAAGCAATGGTAAAATGAACTGAATTAAAAATGAGAAATACTTCACAAAGTTTGCCTTGTCTTTAAATTTGACTCTGCCGCTGACTTGTGAGTTTAGGAGATATGCAGGTAGCACTTTGCATTCAGGAGCATGGCTATTAGTTCCTTCCCACTTTCCTGCTGGGCCAATCAGAGAAACATAATCTGCATATGACTCAATAAGATTATTCAGTAAGTTTATGGAAACTTTGTTGGCCTAAGACAATAATTATTGCTGTGTTTTTAAATGAAACATACATATTTTAAGTACTAGAAAGTAGCTATTGATATTTTATATTAAAAATATATCTATAAAATAAATTTTATTAGAATGTTGATTACATGTCACTCTCCATATTTTGCAGGGGTTGAATGGACATTAAGTCTTCTTCTCAATGCTGCTAGAAGGTGTGTAATAGCTCTTTTACTATTTGTTTAAAAGGCTCTTGTGCAACAGGAGCCATTGTGATCATGTCAAAAACAGAACAGTAGAGATATGTGTGGCTGCAGGTTCATATTAATGTGAAAGAAGGGTGAACCAAATATCTGCGCTAATTGAATGTAGGTGTATATTGCAGCCAACACAGTTTGTTGATAGGCAAACCAAATAAACATAAAAAGCACAAGTGTGGCGCTATATAAAAGTCCATCTGTCCCAAAAAAGGAGAAAGCCAATTCTTATATCTTAAATATTGGATCTGGGGTCGATATATAGACGACATCCTCCTCCTATGGGATGGTGATCAAACATCACTCAACAATTTTATGCAATATCTCAACAATAACACCTTGGGTATTGTTTTACAGTTTGAGAGTAGCACCAATAAAATCCATTTTTTAGATCTGAATATTGAAATCAAAGAGGGTGCCTTCAATATCACCACGTTCTTTAAAGAAACAGATAGGAATGGCTATATTGGGCTGGGGAGCTGCCATCATCCGTCCTGGTTGAAATCCGTGCCTAAGAGCCAGTTTCTTCGGTTGCGACGAAATTGCACCCTCAGGGAGGATTTTCTCACACAAGCAAGTCTTTTAAAGCAAAAGTTTATTGAGAAGGGATATTCTTCTAGCGATTTAAACATGGTTATCGATCAGGTGGCTAATGTAGATCGAACCACCATTCTACAAAAAAAGGAACCGGTTAACAACAAAATTGATTACAACTTTTCAATGGTTACCACCTACTCTCACCAATATCGTGACATTAAGAGAATTATCACGAAACATTGGGGGGTCCTCAGGAATGACAAGATCCTGGGGCCTGTACTTCCAGACAGGCCCCAGGTCATTTTCAGGGGAGTCCCCCCATTAAAACTTCAGGTCGCACCTAATGTCTTGGACGCCCCTAACAGAGTGTCTTTCTTTCAAAAATCAAAAGGGTACCATCCATGCCGATATTGTAACGTTTGTACTATAAATAAGAACAAAAACAGAAAGATCTGTCAATTCAAATCACATGCTACAGGCAAGCTTTTTGATATTAATACCTTTATTACTTGCACCTCTATGAACGTGGTATATCTTTTAATTTGTCCTTGTGGCCTACAGTATGTAGGCCGCACGACACGAGCAATGCACGTCAGGGTGAGCGAACATATCGCAAATATCAGGAAAGGTTTTCCCAAACACACTGTGTCGAGGCACTACCTTGAGTCCCATGATAAAAATCCAAATGGAACCACCTTTATAGCCATAGACAGATTCAACCCACATTGGCGGGGAAGTATGTCTAAACGAGAGATATCCAAACTTGAGACTCGGTGGATCTATGACCTAAAGTGTTACACTCCCTTCGGCATGAATGTCGAATGGGATGTAAATTGTTTTATAAATAATAGTTAAAGCATATGTTTTTAATTCTATTTCCTCCAGCGACCAAACAGCGAACATTGTGGGCAGTGTTCGCTGGATATAATGTCAGTTATATCAGTGTCCGCTGGCTATACTCTTTCTTCTTTAAACATTTAATATACAGATAAGAAGTATATACCATGCACATTGCAATAAACAGAGAGCCTCCTTTCTATACCTCCTCTCTGTTCTTAATTAAGTTTTTTAATTTTTTAATTTAATAATTTTTTTATAAGTTTTAACCTTCTAGATATATGTATGAATTTATCATTACTATTTCAAGTGTTATAGCACATGTGGATGCCATATAGTGCATAATATATCCCTAGAGTAAGGTTTACCACTATATCTATGTTTAGATAGGGGCTTAGTTTTTTCTCCTCTAATTGGACCCTTAATATTTATATATATATGCTTTCATTGGTCATGTATATATTTTTTTAGTAATTTACTCTGGGGTTTCTATAGAAGCTTTGACCTTTAAGGCCACGTTGGGTCCTGTGGTTTTTACATTCCCGGGATACTTCCGTGTATGAGGATGTTTACGCCTTTGAAACGCATACCTCACTTCCGGTGAAGTGCCGGAAATGAGGTTCCTGTTTCTTATATTTACCTACGTCATTTCTATGGGTCGAGAACCCATTGCGCATGCGCTAACGTTATGACGGCCGCCACCACCTAGAATGCGTGCGCCGTGGTTTGGCGCGCACGGCGGTGGAACGCATATCGTTTTGCCCATGCGCGGAATGACAAGGTCCTCACTGCGCATGCGCGGGCGGCCTTTGACCGTACGGCGCATGCGCGGACGAACGCCGTTGGCGTTTTTGTGTGTACATACCAGCCGCTCTCCCTTTCCACCATTTAACTTTATAGTAAATGATGTAGTTTTTGTTCAGGTATACCAGTAGCCTCTTCATATTCTTTGCTATTGTGGGCCCAATTAATGATTGGAATAAAGGGGAACAGCTGTTGTTTATTATACCATCAAGCCTGTCCTATCACAAGACAGCTTGACCTATGCTATGCACTACATATACTAGCGTACTTGCAGCATCAGCCACGCCTCTGATGATATCCACCATTGGATGAAACATGTCAGGCGGGTTGATGCAAGTACGCGGATCTGATGTTTTTACTTATGCCCTGATGTCTGCATTCTTTCTGTAAGTAGACTACATTGAATAAAAGTTCTTTTAAATCTTTATGGGCTTCACTATTGTGGCTGTTTTTTTCCCTCCACTGCCGTGGGAGAATCTTTTCAGCCTTACAGTGCTTTCCTGGCTCTAAATATCCTGGCACTATTCGTCCACTGAAGTCTTCTGGATCTGGGCTTTCGTTACCATCATTTATTTCATATTTATGTACACAGCTCTGTTAGCACAGACCATGAAATATTGAAGACCAGGATTTCATGGAAACACACTCCATTCACACACAGCCACAGCTCTGTTAGCACAGACCATGAAATATTGAAGACCAGGATTTCATGGAAACACACTCCATTCACAGCACCCAATTTTGTAGTACTTGCTGCCACACCCAGACAGGTATGCCACAGAGTTTACAATAGGTACCTTTATTTAAAGAGGCAAGATGATTTTTTAAATTTTTGATTAAATCATTCTAAGATTCAGCTTACAATTTTTTTAATTTCGTTTGAATAAAAGAACAGAAAAACAATGCAAGAAAATATTTACTAAAAATTCTGAAGAAGACAATAAGCAATGGTAAAATGAACTGAATTAAAAATGAGAAATACTTCACAAAGTTTGCCTTGTCTTTAAATTTGACTCTGCCGCTGACTTTTGAGTTTAGGAGATATGCAGGTAGCACTTTGCATTCAGGAGCATGGCTATTAGTTCCCACCCACTTTCCTGCTGGGCCAATCAGAGAAACATAATCTGCATATGACTCAATAAGATTATTCAGTAAGTTTATGGAAACTTTGTTGGCCTAAGACAATAGTTATTGCTGAGTTTTTAAATGAAACATACATATTTTAAGTACTAGAAAGTAGCTATTGATATTTTATATTAAAAATATATCTATAAAATAAATGTTATTAGAATGTTGATTACATGTCACTCTCCATATTTTGCAGGGGTTGAATGGACATTAAGTCTTCTTCTCAATGCTGCTAGAAGGTGTGTAATAGCTCTTTTACTATTTGTTTAAAAGGCTCTTGTGCAACAGGAGCCATTGTGATCATGTCAAAAACAGAACAGTAGAGATATGTGTGGCTGCAGGTTCATATTAATATTTATGTACACAGCTCTGTTAGCACAGACCATGAAATATTGAAGACCAGGATTTCATGGAAACACACTCCATTCACAGCACCCAATTTTGTAGTTTTCACCTAAAAACAGATTTGTAGTACTTGCTGCCACACCCAGACAGGTATGCCACAGAGTTTACAATAGGTACCTTTATTTAAAGAGGCAAGATGATTTTTTTAATTTTTGATTAAATCGTTCTAAGATTCAGCTTACAATTTTTTTAATTTCGTTTGAATAAAAGAACAGAAAAACAATGCAAGAAAATATTTACTAAAAATTCTGAAGAAGACAATAAGCAATGGTAAAATGAACTGAATTAAAAATGAGAAATACTTCACAAAGTTTGCCTTGTCTTTAAATTTGACTCTGCCGCTGACTTGTGAGTTTAGGAGATATGCAGGTAGCACTTTGCATTCAGGAGCATGGCTATTAGTTCCCGCCCACTTTCCTGCTGGGCCAATCAGAGAAACATAATCTGCATATGACTCAATAAGATTATTCAGTAAGTTTATGGAAACTTTGTTGGCCTAAGACAATAGTTATTGCTGAGTTTTTAAATGAAACATACATATTTTAAGTACTAGAAAGTAGCTATTGATATTTTATATTAAAAATATATCTATAAAATAAATTTTATTAGAATGTTGATTACATGTCACTCTCCATATTTTGAAGGGGTTGAATGGACATTAAGTCTTCTTCTCAATGCCGCTAGAAGGTGTGTAATAGCTCTTTTACTATTTGTTTAAAAGGCTCTTGTGCAACAGGAGCCATTGTGATAATGTCAAAAACAGAACAGTAGAGATATGTGTGGCTGCAGGTTCATATTAATATTTATGTACACAGCTCTGTTAGCACAGACCATGAAATATTGAAGACCAGGATTTCATGGAAACACACTCCATTCACAGCACCCAATTTTGTAGTACTTGCTGCCACACCCAGACAGGTATGCCACAGAGTTTACAATAGGTACCTTTATTTAAAGAGGCAAGATGATTTTTTTAATTTTTGATTAAATCATTCTAAGATTCAGCTTACAATTTTTTTAATTTCGTTTGAATAAAAGAACAGAAAAACAATGCAAGAAAATATTTACTAAAAATTCTGAAGAAGACAATAAGCAATGGTAAAATGAACTGAATTAAAAATGAGAAATACTTCACAAAGTTTGCCTTGTCTTTAAATTTGACTCTGCCGCTGACTTGTGAGTTTAGGAGATATGCAGGTAGCACTTTGCATTCAGGAGCATGGCTATTAGTTCCCACCCACTTTCCTGCTGGGCCAATCAGAGAAACATAATCTGCATATGACTCAATAAGATTATTCAGTAAGTTTATGGAAACTTTGTTGGCCTAAGACAATAATTATTGCTGTGTTTTTAAATGAAACATACATATTTTAAGTACTAGAAAGTAGCTATTGATATTTTATATTAAAAATATATCTATAAAATAAATTTTATTAGAATGTTGATTACATGTCACTCTCCATATTTTGCAGGGGTTGAATGGACATTAAGTCTTCTTCTCAATGCTGCTAGAAGGTGTGTAATAGCTCTTTTACTATTTGTTTAAAAGGCTCTTGTGCAACAGGAGCCATTGTGATCATGTCAAAAACAGAACAGTAGAGATATGTGTGGCTGCAGGTTCATATTAATATTTATGTACACAGCTCTGTTAGCACAGACCATGAAATATTGAAGACCAGGATTTCATGGAAACACACTCCATTCACAGCACCCAATTTTGTAGTACTTGCTGCCACACCCAGACAGGTATGCCACAGAGTTTACAATAGGTACCTTTATTTAAAGAGGCAAGATGATTTTTTTAATTTTTGATTAAATCATTCTAAGATTCAGCTTACAATTTTTTTAATTTCGTTTGAATAAAAGAACAGAAAAACAATGCAAGAAAATATTTACTAAAAATTCTGAAGAAGACAATAAGCAATGGTAAAATGAACTGAATTAAAAATGAGAAATACTTCACAAAGTTTGCCTTGTCTTTAAATTTGACTCTGCCGCTGACTTGTGAGTTTAGGAGATATGCAGGTAGCACTTTGCATTCAGGAGCATGGCTATTAGTTCCCGCCCACTTTCCTGCTGGGCCAATCAGAGAAACATAATCTGCATATGACTCAATAAGATTATTCAGTAAGTTTATGGAAACTTTGTTGGCCTAAGACAATAGTTATTGCTGAGTTTTTAAATGAAACATACATATTTTAAGTACTAGAAAGTAGCTATTGATATTTTATATTAAAAATATATCTATAAAATAAATGTTATTAGAATGTTGATTACATGTCACTCTCCATATTTTGCAGGGGTTGAATGGACATTAAGTCTTCTTCTCAATGCTGCTAGAAGGTGTGTAATAGCTCTTTTACTATTTGTTTAAAAGGCTCTTGTGCAACAGGAGCCATTGTGATCATGTCAAAAACAGAACAGTAGAGATATGTGTGGCTGCAGGTTCATATTAATATTTATGTACACAGCTCTGTTAGCACAGACCATGAAATATTGAAGACCAGGATTTCATGGAAACACACTCCATTCACAGCACCCAATTTTGTAGTTTTCACCTAAAAACAGATTTGTAGTACTTGCTGCCACACCCAGACAGGTATGCCACAGAGTTTACAATAGGTACCTTTATTTAAAGAGGCAAGATGATTTTTTTAATTTTTGATTAAATCATTCTAAGATTCAGCTTACAATTTTTTTAATTTCGTTTGAATAAAAGAACAGAAAAACAATGCAAGAAAATATTTACTAAAAATTCTGAAGAAGACAATAAGCAATGGTAAAATGAACTGAATTAAAAATGAGAAATACTTCACAAAGTTTGCCTTGTCTTTAAATTTGACTCTGCCGCTGACTTGTGAGTTTAGGAGATATGCAGGTAGCACTTTGCATTCAGGAGCATGGCTATTAGTTCCCGCCCACTTTCCTGCTGGGCCAATCAGAGAAACATAATCTGCATATGACTCAATAAGATTATTCAGTAAGTTTATGGAAACTTTGTTGGCCTAAGACAATAGTTATTGCTGAGTTTTTAAATGAAACATACATATTTTAAGTACTAGAAAGTAGCTATTGATATTTTATATTAAAAATATATCTATAAAATAAATTTTATTAGAATGTTGATTACATGTCACTCTCCATATTTTGCAGGGGTTGAATGGACATTAAGTCTTCTTCTCAATGCTGCTAGAAGGTGTGTAATAGCTCTTTTACTATTTGTTTAAAAGGCTCTTGTGCAACAGGAGCCATTGTGATCATGTCAAAAACAGAACAGTAGAGATATGTGTGGCTGCAGGTTCATATTAATATTTATGTACACAGCTCTGTTAGCACAGACCATGAAATATTGAAGACCAGGATTTCATGGAAACACACTCCATTCACAGCACCCAATTTTGTAGTTTTCACCTAAAAACAGATTTGTAGTACTTGCTGCCACACCCAGACAGGTATGCCACAGAGTTTACAATAGGTACCTTTATTTAAAGAGGCAAGATGATTTTTTTAATTTTTGATTAAATCATTCTAAGATTCAGCTTACAATTTTTTTAATTTCGTTTGAATAAAAGAACAGAAAAACAATGCAAGAAAATATTTACTAAAAATTCTGAAGAAGACAATAAGCAATGGTAAAATGAACTGAATTAAAAATGAGAAATACTTCACAAAGTTTGCCTTGTCTTTAAATTTGACTCTGCCGCTGACTTGTGAGTTTAGGAGATATGCAGGTAGCACTTTGCATTCAGGAGCATGGCTATTAGTTCCCACCCACTTTCCTGCTGGGCCAATCAGAGAAACATAATCTGCATATGACTCAATAAGATTATTCAGTAAGTTTATGGAAACTTTGTTGGCCTAAGACAATAGTTATTGCTGAGTTTTTAAATGAAACATACATATTTTAAGTACTAGAAAGTAGCTATTGATATTTTATATTAAAAATATATCTATAAAATAAATTTTATTAGAATGTTGATTACATGTCACTCTCCATATTTTGCAGGGGTTGAATGGACATTAAGTCTTCTTCTCAATGCTGCTAGAAGGTGTGTAATAGCTCTTTTACTATTTGTTTAAAAGGCTCTTGTGCAACAGGAGCCATTGTGATCATGTCAAAAACAGAACAGTAGAGATATGTGTGGCTGCAGGTTCATATTAATATTTATGTACACAGCTCTGTTAGCACAGACCATGAAATATTGAAGACCAGGATTTCATGGAAACACACTCCATTCACAGCACCCAATTTTGTAGTTTTCACCTAAAAACAGATTTGTAGTACTTGCTGCCACACCCAGACAGGTATGCCACAGAGTTTACAATAGGTACCTTTATTTAAAGAGGCAAGATGATTTTTTTAATTTTTGATTAAATCATTCTAAGATTCAGCTTACAATTTTTTTAATTTCGTTTGAATAAAAGAACAGAAAAACAATGCAAGAAAATATTTACTAAAAATTCTGAAGAAGACAATAAGCAATGGTAAAATGAACTGAATTAAAAATGAGAAATACTTCACAAAGTTTGCCTTGTCTTTAAATTTGACTCTGCCGCTGACTTGTGAGTTTAGGAGATATGCAGGTAGCACTTTGCATTCAGGAGCATGGCTATTAGTTCCCGCCCACTTTCCTGCTGGGCCAATCAGAGAAACATAATCTGCATATGACTCAATAAGATTATTCAGTAAGTTTATGGAAACTTTGTTGGCCTAAGACAATAGTTATTGCTGAGTTTTTAAATGAAACATACATATTTTAAGTACTAGAAAGTAGCTATTGATATTTTATATTAAAAATATATCTATAAAATAAATTTTATTAGAATGTTGATTACATGTCACTCTCCATATTTTGCAGGGGTTGAATGGACATTAAGTCTTCTTCTCAATGCTGCTAGAAGGTGTGTAATAGCTCTTTTACTATTTGTTTAAAAGGCTCTTGTGCAACAGGAGCCATTGTGATCATGTCAAAAACAGAACAGTAGAGATATGTGTGGCTGCAGGTTCATATTAATATTTATGTACACAGCTCTGTTAGCACAGACCATGAAATATTGAAGACCAGGATTTCATGGAAACACACTCCATTCACAGCACCCGATTTTGTAGTTTTCACCTAAAAACAGATTTGTAGTACTTGCTGCCACACCCAGACAGGTATGCCACAGAGTTTACAATAGGTACCTTTATTTAAAGAGGCAAGATGATTTTTTTAATTTTTGATTAAATCGTTCTAAGATTCAGCTTACAATTTTTTTAATTTCGTTTGAATAAAAGAACAGAAAAACAATGCAAGAAAATATTTACTAAAAATTCTGAAGAAGACAATAAGCAATGGTAAAATGAACTGAATTAAAAATGAGAAATACTTCACAAAGTTTGCCTTGTCTTTAAATTTGACTCTGCCGCTGACTTGTGAGTTTAGGAGATATGCAGGTAGCACTTTGCATTCAGGAGCATGGCTATTAGTTCCCGCCCACTTTCCTGCTGGGCCAATCAGAGAAACATAATCTGCATATGACTCAATAAGATTATTCAGTAAGTTTATGGAAACTTTGTTGGCCTAAGACAATAGTTATTGCTGAGTTTTTAAATGAAACATACATATTTTAAGTACTAGAAAGTAGCTATTGATATTTTATATTAAAAATATATCTATAAAATAAATTTTATTAGAATGTTGATTACATGTCACTCTCCATATTTTGCAGGGGTTGAATGGACATTAAGTCTTCTTCTCAATGCTGCTAGAAGGTGTGTAATAGCTCTTTTACTATTTGTTTAAAAGGCTCTTGTGCAACAGGAGCCATTGTGATCATGTCAAAAACAGAACAGTAGAGATATGTGTGGCTGCAGGTTCATATTAATATTTATGTACACAGCTCTGTTAGCACAGACCATGAAATATTGAAGACCAGGATTTCATGGAAACACACTCCATTCACAGCACCCAATTTTGTAGTTTTCACCTAAAAACAGATTTGTAGTACTTGCTGCCACACCCAGACAGGTATGCCACAGAGTTTACAATAGGTACCTTTATTTAAAGAGGCAAGATGATTTTTTTAATTTTTGATTAAATCATTCTAAGATTCAGCTTACAATTTTTTTAATTTCGTTTGAATAAAAGAACAGAAAAACAATGCAAGAAAATATTTACTAAAAATTCTGAAGAAGACAATAAGCAATGGTAAAATGAACTGAATTAAAAATGAGAAATACTTCACAAAGTTTGCCTTGTCTTTAAATTTGACTCTGCCGCTGACTTGTGAGTTTAGGAGATATGCAGGTAGCACTTTGCATTCAGGAGCATGGCTATTAGTTCCCACCCACTTTCCTGCTGGGCCAATCAGAGAAACATAATCTGCATATGACTCAATAAGATTATTCAGTAAGTTTATGGAAACTTTGTTGGCCTAAGACAATAGTTATTGCTGAGTTTTTAAATGAAACATACATATTTTAAGTACTAGAAAGTAGCTATTGATATTTTATATTAAAAATATATCTATAAAATAAATTTTATTAGAATGTTGATTACATGTCACTCTCCATATTTTGCAGGGGTTGAATGGACATTAAGTCTTCTTCTCAATGCTGCTAGAAGGTGTGTAATAGCTCTTTTACTATTTGTTTAAAAGGCTCTTGTGCAACAGGAGCCATTGTGATCATGTCAAAAACAGAACAGTAGAGATATGTGTGGCTGCAGGTTCATATTAATATTTATGTACACAGCTCTGTTAGCACAGACCATGAAATATTGAAGACCAGGATTTCATGGAAACACACTCCATTCACAGCACCCAATTTTGTAGTTTTCACCTAAAAACAGATTTGTAGTACTTGCTGCCACACCCAGACAGGTATGCCACAGAGTTTACAATAGGTACCTTTATTTAAAGAGGCAAGATGATTTTTTTAATTTTTGATTAAATCGTTCTAAGATTCAGCTTACAATTTTTTTAATTTCGTTTGAATAAAAGAACAGAAAAACAATGCAAGAAAATATTTACTAAAAATTCTGAAGAAGACAATAAGCAATGGTAAAATGAACTGAATTAAAAATGAGAAATACTTCACAAAGTTTGCCTTGTCTTTAAATTTGACTCTGCCGCTGACTTGTGAGTTTAGGAGATATGCAGGTAGCACTTTGCATTCAGGAGCATGGCTATTAGTTCCCACCCACTTTCCTGCTGGGCCAATCAGAGAAACATAATCTGCATATGACTCAATAAGATTATTCAGTAAGTTTATGGAAACTTTGTTGGCCTAAGACAATAGTTATTGCTGAGTTTTTAAATGAAACATACATATTTTAAGTACTAGAAAGTAGCTATTGATATTTTATATTAAAAATATATCTATAAAATAAATTTTATTAGAATGTTGATTACATGTCACTCTCCATATTTTGCAGGGGTTGAATGGACATTAAGTCTTCTTCTCAATGCTGCTAGAAGGTGTGTAATAGCTCTTTTACTATTTGTTTAAAAGGCTCTTGTGCAACAGGAGCCATTGTGATCATGTCAAAAACAGAACAGTAGAGATATGTGTGGCTGCAGGTTCATATTAATATTTATGTACACAGCTCTGTTAGCACAGACCATGAAATATTGAAGACCAGGATTTCATGGAAACACACTCCATTCACAGCACCCAATTTTGTAGTTTTCACCTAAAAACAGATTTGTAGTACTTGCTGCCACACCCAGACAGGTATGCCACAGAGTTTACAATAGGTACCTTTATTTAAAGAGGCAAGATGATTTTTTTAATTTTTGATTAAATCATTCTAAGATTCAGCTTACAATTTTTTTAATTTCGTTTGAATAAAAGAACAGAAAAACAATGCAAGAAAATATTTACTAAAAATTCTGAAGAAGACAATAAGCAATGGTAAAATGAACTGAATTAAAAATGAGAAATACTTCACAAAGTTTGCCTTGTCTTTAAATTTGACTCTGCCGCTGACTTGTGAGTTTAGGAGATATGCAGGTAGCACTTTGCATTCAGGAGCATGGCTATTAGTTCCCACCCACTTTCCTGCTGGGCCAATCAGAGAAACATAATCTGCATATGACTCAATAAGATTATTCAGTAAGTTTATGGAAACTTTGTTGGCCTAAGACAATAGTTATTGCTGAGTTTTTAAATGAAACATACATATTTTAAGTACTAGAAAGTAGCTATTGATATTTTATATTAAAAATATATCTATAAAATAAATTTTATTAGAATGTTGATTACATGTCACTCTCCATATTTTGCAGGGGTTGAATGGACATTAAGTCTTCTTCTCAATGCTGCTAGAAGGTGTGTAATAGCTCTTTTACTATTTGTTTAAAAGGCTCTTGTGCAACAGGAGCCATTGTGATCATGTCAAAAACAGAACAGTAGAGATATGTGTGGCTGCAGGTTCATATTAATATTTATGTACACAGCTCTGTTAGCACAGACCATGAAATATTGAAGACCAGGATTTCATGGAAACACACTCCATTCACAGCACCCAATTTTGTAGTTTTCACCTAAAAACAGATTTGTAGTACTTGCTGCCACACCCAGACAGGTATGCCACAGAGTTTACAATAGGTACCTTTATTTAAAGAGGCAAGATGATTTTTTTAATTTTTGATTAAATCATTCTAAGATTCAGCTTACAATTTTTTTAATTTCGTTTGAATAAAAGAACAGAAAAACAATGCAAGAAAATATTTACTAAAAATTCTGAAGAAGACAATAAGCAATGGTAAAATGAACTGAATTAAAAATGAGAAATACTTCACAAAGTTTGCCTTGTCTTTAAATTTGACTCTGCCGCTGACTTGTGAGTTTAGGAGATATGCAGGTAGCACTTTGCATTCAGGAGCATGGCTATTAGTTCCCACCCACTTTCCTGCTGGGCCAATCAGAGAAACATAATCTGCATATGACTCAATAAGATTATTCAGTAAGTTTATGGAAACTTTGTTGGCCTAAGACAATAGTTATTGCTGAGTTTTTAAATGAAACATACATATTTTAAGTACTAGAAAGTAGCTATTGATATTTTATATTAAAAATATATCTATAAAATAAATTTTATTAGAATGTTGATTACATGTCACTCTCCATATTTTGCAGGGGTTGAATGGACATTAAGTCTTCTTCTCAATGCTGCTAGAAGGTGTGTAATAGCTCTTTTACTATTTGTTTAAAAGGCTCTTGTGCAACAGGAGCCATTGTGATCATGTCAAAAACAGAACAGTAGAGATATGTGTGGCTGCAGGTTCATATTAATATTTATGTACACAGCTCTGTTAGCACAGACCATGAAATATTGAAGACCAGGATTTCATGGAAACACACTCCATTCACAGCACCCAATTTTGTAGTTTTCACCTAAAAACAGATTTGTAGTACTTGCTGCCACACCCAGACAGGTATGCCACAGAGTTTACAATAGGTACCTTTATTTAAAGAGGCAAGATGATTTTTTTAATTTTTGATTAAATCATTCTAAGATTCAGCTTACAATTTTTTTAATTTCGTTTGAATAAAAGAACAGAAAAACAATGCAAGAAAATATTTACTAAAAATTCTGAAGAAGACAATAAGCAATGGTAAAATGAACTGAATTAAAAATGAGAAATACTTCACAAAGTTTGCCTTGTCTTTAAATTTGACTCTGCCGCTGACTTGTGAGTTTAGGAGATATGCAGGTAGCACTTTGCATTCAGGAGCATGGCTATTAGTTCCCGCCCACTTTCCTGCTGGGCCAATCAGAGAAACATAATCTGCATATGACTCAATAAGATTATTCAGTAAGTTTATGGAAACTTTGTTGGCCTAAGACAATAGTTATTGCTGAGTTTTTAAATGAAACATACATATTTTAAGTACTAGAAAGTAGCTATTGATATTTTATATTAAAAATATATCTATAAAATAAATTTTATTAGAATGTTGATTACATGTCACTCTCCATATTTTGCAGGGGTTGAATGGACATTAAGTCTTCTTCTCAATGCTGCTAGAAGGTGTGTAATAGCTCTTTTACTATTTGTTTAAAAGGCTCTTGTGCAACAGGAGCCATTGTGATCATGTCAAAAACAGAACAGTAGAGATATGTGTGGCTGCAGGTTCATATTAATATTTATGTACACAGCTCTGTTAGCACAGACCATGAAATATTGAAGACCAGGATTTCATGGAAACACACTCCATTCACAGCACCCAATTTTGTAGTTTTCACCTAAAAACAGATTTGTAGTACTTGCTGCCACACCCAGACAGGTATGCCACAGAGTTTACAATAGGTACCTTTATTTAAAGAGGCAAGATGATTTTTTTAATTTTTGATTAAATCATTCTAAGATTCAGCTTACAATTTTTTTAATTTCGTTTGAATAAAAGAACAGAAAAACAATGCAAGAAAATATTTACTAAAAATTCTGAAGAAGACAATAAGCAATGGTAAAATGAACTGAATTAAAAATGAGAAATACTTCACAAAGTTTGCCTTGTCTTTAAATTTGACTCTGCCGCTGACTTGTGAGTTTAGGAGATATGCAGGTAGCACTTTGCATTCAGGAGCATGGCTATTAGTTCCCACCCACTTTCCTGCTGGGCCAATCAGAGAAACATAATCTGCATATGACTCAATAAGATTATTCAGTAAGTTTATGGAAACTTTGTTGGCCTAAGACAATAGTTATTGCTGAGTTTTTAAATGAAACATACATATTTTAAGTACTAGAAAGTAGCTATTGATATTTTATATTAAAAATATATCTATAAAATAAATTTTATTAGAATGTTGATTACATGTCACTCTCCATATTTTGCAGGGGTTGAATGGACATTAAGTCTTCTTCTCAATGCTGCTAGAAGGTGTGTAATAGCTCTTTTACTATTTGTTTAAAAGGCTCTTGTGCAACAGGAGCCATTGTGATCATGTCAAAAACAGAACAGTAGAGATATGTGTGGCTGCAGGTTCATATTAATATTTATGTACACAGCTCTGTTAGCACAGACCATGAAATATTGAAGACCAGGATTTCATGGAAACACACTCCATTCACAGCACCCAATTTTGTAGTTTTCACCTAAAAACAGATTTGTAGTACTTGCTGCCACACCCAGACAGGTATGCCACAGAGTTTACAATAGGTACCTTTATTTAAAGAGGCAAGATGATTTTTTTAATTTTTGATTAAATCATTCTAAGATTCAGCTTACAATTTTTTTAATTTCGTTTGAATAAAAGAACAGAAAAACAATGCAAGAAAATATTTACTAAAAATTCTGAAGAAGACAATAAGCAATGGTAAAATGAACTGAATTAAAAATGAGAAATACTTCACAAAGTTTGCCTTGTCTTTAAATTTGACTCTGCCGCTGACTTGTGAGTTTAGGAGATATGCAGGTAGCACTTTGCATTCAGGAGCATGGCTATTAGTTCCCACCCACTTTCCTGCTGGGCCAATCAGAGAAACATAATCTGCATATGACTCAATAAGATTATTCAGTAAGTTTATGGAAACTTTGTTGGCCTAAGACAATAGTTATTGCTGAGTTTTTAAATGAAACATACATATTTTAAGTACTAGAAAGTAGCTATTGATATTTTATATTAAAAATATATCTATAAAATAAATTTTATTAGAATGTTGATTACATGTCACTCTCCATATTTTGCAGGGGTTGAATGGACATTAAGTCTTCTTCTCAATGCTGCTAGAAGGTGTGTAATAGCTCTTTTACTATTTGTTTAAAAGGCTCTTGTGCAACAGGAGCCATTGTGATCATGTCAAAAACAGAACAGTAGAGATATGTGTGGCTGCAGGTTCATATTAATATTTATGTACACAGCTCTGTTAGCACAGACCATGAAATATTGAAGACCAGGATTTCATGGAAACACACTCCATTCACAGCACCCAATTTTGTAGTTTTCACCTAAAAACAGATTTGTAGTACTTGCTGCCACACCCAGACAGGTATGCCACAGAGTTTACAATAGGTACCTTTATTTAAAGAGGCAAGATGATTTTTTTAATTTTTGATTAAATCATTCTAAGATTCAGCTTACAATTTTTTTAATTTCGTTTGAATAAAAGAACAGAAAAACAATGCAAGAAAATATTTACTAAAAATTCTGAAGAAGACAATAAGCAATGGTAAAATGAACTGAATTAAAAATGAGAAATACTTCACAAAGTTTGCCTTGTCTTTAAATTTGACTCTGCCGCTGACTTGTGAGTTTAGGAGATATGCAGGTAGCACTTTGCATTCAGGAGCATGGCTATTAGTTCCCACCCACTTTCCTGCTGGGCCAATCAGAGAAACATAATCTGCATATGACTCAATAAGATTATTCAGTAAGTTTATGGAAACTTTGTTGGCCTAAGACAATAGTTATTGCTGAGTTTTTAAATGAAACATACATATTTTAAGTACTAGAAAGTAGCTATTGATATTTTATATTAAAAATATATCTATAAAATAAATTTTATTAGAATGTTGATTACATGTCACTCTCCATATTTTGCAGGGGTTGAATGGACATTAAGTCTTCTTCTCAATGCTGCTAGAAGGTGTGTAATAGCTCTTTTACTATTTGTTTAAAAGGCTCTTGTGCAACAGGAGCCATTGTGATCATGTCAAAAACAGAACAGTAGAGATATGTGTGGCTGCAGGTTCATATTAATATTTATGTACACAGCTCTGTTAGCACAGACCATGAAATATTGAAGACCAGGATTTCATGGAAACACACTCCATTCACAGCACCCAATTTTGTAGTTTTCACCTAAAAACAGATTTGTAGTACTTGCTGCCACACCCAGACAGGTATGCCACAGAGTTTACAATAGGTACCTTTATTTAAAGAGGCAAGATGATTTTTTTAATTTTTGATTAAATCATTCTAAGATTCAGCTTACAATTTTTTTAATTTCGTTTGAATAAAAGAACAGAAAAACAATGCAAGAAAATATTTACTAAAAATTCTGAAGAAGACAATAAGCAATGGTAAAATGAACTGAATTAAAAATGAGAAATACTTCACAAAGTTTGCCTTGTCTTTAAATTTGACTCTGCCGCTGACTTGTGAGTTTAGGAGATATGCAGGTAGCACTTTGCATTCAGGAGCATGGCTATTAGTTCCCGCCCACTTTCCTGCTGGGCCAATCAGAGAAACATAATCTGCATATGACTCAATAAGATTATTCAGTAAGTTTATGGAAACTTTGTTGGCCTAAGACAATAGTTATTGCTGAGTTTTTAAATGAAACATACATATTTTAAGTACTAGAAAGTAGCTATTGATATTTTATATTAAAAATATATCTATAAAATAAATTTTATTAGAATGTTGATTACATGTCACTCTCCATATTTTGCAGGGGTTGAATGGACATTAAGTCTTCTTCTCAATGCTGCTAGAAGGTGTGTAATAGCTCTTTTACTATTTGTTTAAAAGGCTCTTGTGCAACAGGAGCCATTGTGATCATGTCAAAAACAGAACAGTAGAGATATGTGTGGCTGCAGGTTCATATTAATATTTATGTACACAGCTCTGTTAGCACAGACCATGAAATATTGAAGACCAGGATTTCATGGAAACACACTCCATTCACAGCACCCAATTTTGTAGTTTTCACCTAAAAACAGATTTGTAGTACTTGCTGCCACACCCAGACAGGTATGCCACAGAGTTTACAATAGGTACCTTTATTTAAAGAGGCAAGATGATTTTTTTAATTTTTGATTAAATCATTCTAAGATTCAGCTTACAATTTTTTTAATTTCGTTTGAATAAAAGAACAGAAAAACAATGCAAGAAAATATTTACTAAAAATTCTGAAGAAGACAATAAGCAATGGTAAAATGAACTGAATTAAAAATGAGAAATACTTCACAAAGTTTGCCTTGTCTTTAAATTTGACTCTGCCGCTGACTTGTGAGTTTAGGAGATATGCAGGTAGCACTTTGCATTCAGGAGCATGGCTATTAGTTCCCACCCACTTTCCTGCTGGGCCAATCAGAGAAACATAATCTGCATATGACTCAATAAGATTATTCAGTAAGTTTATGGAAACTTTGTTGGCCTAAGACAATAGTTATTGCTGAGTTTTTAAATGAAACATACATATTTTAAGTACTAGAAAGTAGCTATTGATATTTTATATTAAAAATATATCTATAAAATAAATGTTATTAGAATGTTGATTACATGTCACTCTCCATATTTTGCAGGGGTTGAATGGACATTAAGTCTTCTTCTCAATGCTGCTAGAAGGTGTTGATTACATGTCACTCTCCATATTTTGCAGGGGTTGAATGGACATTAAGTCTTCTTCTCAATGCTGCTAGAAGGTGTGTAATAGCTCTTTTACTATTTGTTTAAAAGGCTCTTGTGCAACAGGAGCCATTGTGATCATGTCAAAAACAGAACAGTAGAGATATGTGTGGCTGCAGGTTCATATTAATATTTATGTACACAGCTCTGTTAGCACAGACCATGAAATATTGAAGACCAGGATTTCATGGAAACACACTCCATTCACAGCACCCAATTTTGTAGTTTTCACCTAAAAACAGATTTGTAGTACTTGCTGCCACACCCAGACAGGTATGCCACAGAGTTTACAATAGGTACCTTTATTTAAAGAGGCAAGATGATTTTTTTAATTTTTGATTAAATCATTCTAAGATTCAGCTTACAATTTTTTTAATTTCGTTTGAATAAAAGAACAGAAAAACAATGCAAGAAAATATTTACTAAAAATTCTGAAGAAGACAATAAGCAATGGTAAAATGAACTGAATTAAAAATGAGAAATACTTCACAAAGTTTGCCTTGTCTTTAAATTTGACTCTGCCGCTGACTTGTGAGTTTAGGAGATATGCAGGTAGCACTTTGCATTCAGGAGCATGGCTATTAGTTCCCACCCACTTTCCTGCTGGGCCAATCAGAGAAACATAATCTGCATATGACTCAATAAGATTATTCAGTAAGTTTATGGAAACTTTGTTGGCCTAAGACAATAGTTATTGCTGAGTTTTTAAATGAAACATACATATTTTAAGTACTAGAAAGTAGCTATTGATATTTTATATTAAAAATATATCTATAAAATAAATTTTATTAGAATGTTGATTACATGTCACTCTCCATATTTTGCAGGGGTTGAATGGACATTAAGTCTTCTTCTCAATGCTGCTAGAAGGTGTGTAATAGCTCTTTTACTATTTGTTTAAAAGGCTCTTGTGCAACAGGAGCCATTGTGATCATGTCAAAAACAGAACAGTAGAGATATGTGTGGCTGCAGGTTCATATTAATATTTATGTACACAGCTCTGTTAGCACAGACCATGAAATATTGAAGACCAGGATTTCATGGAAACACACTCCATTCACAGCACCCAATTTTGTAGTTTTCACCTAAAAACAGATTTGTAGTACTTGCTGCCACACCCAGACAGGTATGCCACAGAGTTTACAATAGGTACCTTTATTTAAAGAGGCAAGATGATTTTTTTAATTTTTGATTAAATCATTCTAAGATTCAGCTTACAATTTTTTTAATTTCGTTTGAATAAAAGAACAGAAAAACAATGCAAGAAAATATTTACTAAAAATTCTGAAGAAGACAATAAGCAATGGTAAAATGAACTGAATTAAAAATGAGAAATACTTCACAAAGTTTGCCTTGTCTTTAAATTTGACTCTGCCGCTGACTTGTGAGTTTAGGAGATATGCAGGTAGCACTTTGCATTCAGGAGCATGGCTATTAGTTCCCACCCACTTTCCTGCTGGGCCAATCAGAGAAACATAATCTGCATATGACTCAATAAGATTATTCAGTAAGTTTATGGAAACTTTGTTGGCCTAAGACAATAGTTATTGCTGAGTTTTTAAATGAAACATACATATTTTAAGTACTAGAAAGTAGCTATTGATATTTTATATTAAAAATATATCTATAAAATAAATTTTATTAGAATGTTGATTACATGTCACTCTCCATATTTTGCAGGGGTTGAATGGACATTAAGTCTTCTTCTCAATGCTGCTAGAAGGTGTGTAATAGCTCTTTTACTATTTGTTTAAAAGGCTCTTGTGCAACAGGAGCCATTGTGATCATGTCAAAAACAGAACAGTAGAGATATGTGTGGCTGCAGGTTCATATTAATATTTATGTACACAGCTCTGTTAGCACAGACCATGAAATATTGAAGACCAGGATTTCATGGAAACACACTCCATTCACAGCCCCATTGGGTTTGAAAGGATGTCTTGTGCTGGGAGGTTTTAATGTATACAAAGGTAGGGAGGGGTCGAGGTAAATGTAGCCTAAGTAATAGTAATGACACTTCTGAGAGGGGAAGATCACACCTGAGTTTCTTTGTATCCGAGGTTTATGGGCATTATTATGGATACGCAGAACAGAAACTCATGATCTGAATCTGTGTACCGAAAACTATACAAAGGATTGGTTTGTGGAAGGAGGTTCACCAGTCTACGAACCTTGACTCAACTAAAGCATCAAACAAATATATGTAAGTTTCAGAGGTTGCCGGTAGATGTAGGAAATCGGATTCATGGAGGTAGGACCCCAACACATTTGTTTAGTAACCAATGTTAACGACACCATGTCTAAATTGAACAGCTCCTTTTTCAGGGTGTAGTTTAAGAAATATCAGTGTGCTCAGATGGTTTAAATGACACTTTCATTTTTGACTCAGACGCTGATAGGATATTTGATCAGGATTATGGGCGGTAGATAATCTCACAGACACCAAACCTTTTGTAATATCATTAGAAACCCTATTGGCAAGTTTTAAAAGAATCAGATATACTTAGGGAAACACATTGAGACACTCGAACTTACCCTTCAGAACATCCTATTTATCCGCAATTATTGATAAGGGGTAGCTTATTCATCTATCTTCCACAGATCAAGGAAAGAGACCACCCACCCACTGGTATGATGTTTTCAGTGGATGGTCTCCTACTGCAATCTAATCATATTCACTTGGATATTTAGTCCTATATTGATACTCATATTTGCTTTTTGCTCTAAGGTCAATTGATTAATTGCTGCATAATATGCTAGGATAAAAAGGAAGTGTCAAAAGACTGAGAGAAGGTTCTCTACGGAATAGTAAATGGGGTTGACATCTTTCTCCTCTTCGATTATCTGCACTTTCTGGGATGGCTGGTATATGGAACATCTCAGTTCTCTCTTCAGGGATAGTACCTGAGGAAGTACTTGCTAGAACCCAATTTTGTAGTTTTCACCTAAAAACAGATTTGTAGTACTTGCTGCCACACCCAGACAGGTATGCCACAGAGTTTACAATAGGTACCTTTATTTAAAGAGGCAAGATGATTTTTTTAATTTTTGATTAAATCATTCTAAGATTCAGCTTACAATTTTTTTAATTTCGTTTGAATAAAAGAACAGAAAAACAATGCAAGAAAATATTTACTAAAAATTCTGAAGAAGACAATAAGCAATGGTAAAATGAACTGAATTAAAAATGAGAAATACTTCACAAAGTTTGCCTTGTCTTTAAATTTGACTCTGCCGCTGACTTGTGAGTTTAGGAGATATGCAGGTAGCACTTTGCATTCAGGAGCATGGCTATTAGTTCCCACCCACTTTCCTGCTGGGCCAATCAGAGAAACATAATCTGCATATGACTCAATAAGATTATTCAGTAAGTTTATGGAAACTTTGTTGGCCTAAGACAATAGTTATTGCTGAGTTTTTAAATGAAACATACATATTTTAAGTACTAGAAAGTAGCTATTGATATTTTATATTAAAAATATATCTATAAAATAAATTTTATTAGAATGTTGATTACATGTCACTCTCCATATTTTGCAGGGGTTGAATGGACATTAAGTCTTCTTCTCAATGCTGCTAGAAGGTGTGTAATAGCTCTTTTACTATTTGTTTAAAAGGCTCTTGTGCAACAGGAGCCATTGTGATCATGTCAAAAACAGAACAGTAGAGATATGTGTGGCTGCAGGTTCATATTAATATTTATGTACACAGCTCTGTTAGCACAGACCATGAAATATTGAAGACCAGGATTTCATGGAAACACACTCCATTCACAGCACCCAATTTTGTAGTTTTCACCTAAAAACAGATTTGTAGTACTTGCTGCCACACCCAGACAGGTATGCCACAGAGTTTACAATAGGTACCTTTATTTAAAGAGGCAAGATGATTTTTTTAATTTTTGATTAAATCATTCTAAGATTCAGCTTACAATTTTTTTAATTTCGTTTGAATAAAAGAACAGAAAAACAATGCAAGAAAATATTTACTAAAAATTCTGAAGAAGACAATAAGCAATGGTAAAATGAACTGAATTAAAAATGAGAAATACTTCACAAAGTTTGCCTTGTCTTTAAATTTGACTCTGCCGCTGACTTGTGAGTTTAGGAGATATGCAGGTAGCACTTTGCATTCAGGAGCATGGCTATTAGTTCCCACCCACTTTCCTGCTGGGCCAATCAGAGAAACATAATCTGCATATGACTCAATAAGATTATTCAGTAAGTTTATGGAAACTTTGTTGGCCTAAGACAATAGTTATTGCTGAGTTTTTAAATGAAACATACATATTTTAAGTACTAGAAAGTAGCTATTGATATTTTATATTAAAAATATATCTATAAAATAAATTTTATTAGAATGTTGATTACATGTCACTCTCCATATTTTGCAGGGGTTGAATGGACATTAAGTCTTCTTCTCAATGCTGCTAGAAGGTGTGTAATAGCTCTTTTACTATTTGTTTAAAAGGCTCTTGTGCAACAGGAGCCATTGTGATCATGTCAAAAACAGAACAGTAGAGATATGTGTGGCTGCAGGTTCATATTAATATTTATGTACACAGCTCTGTTAGCACAGACCATGAAATATTGAAGACCAGGATTTCATGGAAACACACTCCATTCACAGCACCCAATTTTGTAGTTTTCACCTAAAAACAGATTTGTAGTACTTGCTGCCACACCCAGACAGGTATGCCACAGAGTTTACAATAGGTACCTTTATTTAAAGAGGCAAGATGATTTTTTTAATTTTTGATTAAATCATTCTAAGATTCAGCTTACAATTTTTTTAATTTCGTTTGAATAAAAGAACAGAAAAACAATGCAAGAAAATATTTACTAAAAATTCTGAAGAAGACAATAAGCAATGGTAAAATGAACTGAATTAAAAATGAGAAATACTTCACAAAGTTTGCCTTGTCTTTAAATTTGACTCTGCCGCTGACTTGTGAGTTTAGGAGATATGCAGGTAGCACTTTGCATTCAGGAGCATGGCTATTAGTTCCCACCCACTTTCCTGCTGGGCCAATCAGAGAAACATAATCTGCATATGACTCAATAAGATTATTCAGTAAGTTTATGGAAACTTTGTTGGCCTAAGACAATAGTTATTGCTGAGTTTTTAAATGAAACATACATATTTTAAGTACTAGAAAGTAGCTATTGATATTTTATATTAAAAATATATCTATAAAATAAATTTTATTAGAATGTTGATTACATGTCACTCTCCATATTTTGCAGGGGTTGAATGGACATTAAGTCTTCTTCTCAATGCTGCTAGAAGGTGTGTAATAGCTCTTTTACTATTTGTTTAAAAGGCTCTTGTGCAACAGGAGCCATTGTGATCATGTCAAAAACAGAACAGTAGAGATATGTGTGGCTGCAGGTTCATATTAATATTTATGTACACAGCTCTGTTAGCACAGACCATGAAATATTGAAGACCAGGATTTCATGGAAACACACTCCATTCACAGCACCCAATTTTGTAGTTTTCACCTAAAAACAGATTTGTAGTACTTGCTGCCACACCCAGACAGGTATGCCACAGAGTTTACAATAGGTACCTTTATTTAAAGAGGCAAGATGATTTTTTTAATTTTTGATTAAATCATTCTAAGATTCAGCTTACAATTTTTTTAATTTCGTTTGAATAAAAGAACAGAAAAACAATGCAAGAAAATATTTACTAAAAATTCTGAAGAAGACAATAAGCAATGGTAAAATGAACTGAATTAAAAATGAGAAATACTTCACAAAGTTTGCCTTGTCTTTAAATTTGACTCTGCCGCTGACTTGTGAGTTTAGGAGATATGCAGGTAGCACTTTGCATTCAGGAGCATGGCTATTAGTTCCCACCCACTTTCCTGCTGGGCCAATCAGAGAAACATAATCTGCATATGACTCAATAAGATTATTCAGTAAGTTTATGGAAACTTTGTTGGCCTAAGACAATAGTTATTGCTGAGTTTTTAAATGAAACATACATATTTTAAGTACTAGAAAGTAGCTATTGATATTTTATATTAAAAATATATCTATAAAATAAATTTTATTAGAATGTTGATTACATGTCACTCTCCATATTTTGCAGGGGTTGAATGGACATTAAGTCTTCTTCTCAATGCTGCTAGAAGGTGTGTAATAGCTCTTTTACTATTTGTTTAAAAGGCTCTTGTGCAACAGGAGCCATTGTGATCATGTCAAAAACAGAACAGTAGAGATATGTGTGGCTGCAGGTTCATATTAATATTTATGTACACAGCTCTGTTAGCACAGACCATGAAATATTGAAGACCAGGATTTCATGGAAACACACTCCATTCACAGCACCCAATTTTGTAGTTTTCACCTAAAAACAGATTTGTAGTACTTGCTGCCACACCCAGACAGGTATGCCACAGAGTTTACAATAGGTACCTTTATTTAAAGAGGCAAGATGATTTTTTTAATTTTTGATTAAATCATTCTAAGATTCAGCTTACAATTTTTTTAATTTCGTTTGAATAAAAGAACAGAAAAACAATGCAAGAAAATATTTACTAAAAATTCTGAAGAAGACAATAAGCAATGGTAAAATGAACTGAATTAAAAATGAGAAATACTTCACAAAGTTTGCCTTGTCTTTAAATTTGACTCTGCCGCTGACTTGTGAGTTTAGGAGATATGCAGGTAGCACTTTGCATTCAGGAGCATGGCTATTAGTTCCCACCCACTTTCCTGCTGGGCCAATCAGAGAAACATAATCTGCATATGACTCAATAAGATTATTCAGTAAGTTTATGGAAACTTTGTTGGCCTAAGACAATAGTTATTGCTGAGTTTTTAAATGAAACATACATATTTTAAGTACTAGAAAGTAGCTATTGATATTTTATATTAAAAATATATCTATAAAATAAATTTTATTAGAATGTTGATTACATGTCACTCTCCATATTTTGCAGGGGTTGAATGGACATTAAGTCTTCTTCTCAATGCTGCTAGAAGGTGTGTAATAGCTCTTTTACTATTTGTTTAAAAGGCTCTTGTGCAACAGGAGCCATTGTGATCATGTCAAAAACAGAACAGTAGAGATATGTGTGGCTGCAGGTTCATATTAATATTTATGTACACAGCTCTGTTAGCACAGACCATGAAATATTGAAGACCAGGATTTCATGGAAACACACTCCATTCACAGCACCCGATTTTGTAGTTTTCACCTAAAAACAGATTTGTAGTACTTGCTGCCACACCCAGACAGGTATGCCACAGAGTTTACAATAGGTACCTTTATTTAAAGAGGCAAGATGATTTTTTTAATTTTTGATTAAATCATTCTAAGATTCAGCTTACAATTTTTTTAATTTCGTTTGAATAAAAGAACAGAAAAACAATGCAAGAAAATATTTACTAAAAATTCTGAAGAAGACAATTTGTTTAAAAGGCTCTTGTGCAACCGGAGCCATTGTGATAATGTCAAAAACAGAACAGTAGAGATATGTGTGGCTGCAGGTTCATATTAATATTTATGTACACAGCTCTGTTAGCACAGACCATGAAATATTGAAGACCAGGATTTCATGGAAACACACTCCATTCACAGCACCCGATTTTGTAGTTTTCACCTAAAAACAGATTTGTAGTACTTGCTGCCACACCCAGACAGGTATGCCACAAAATAATTTTTTTTACAATTAAAAATAAACTAAAAAAAGAAAAAAAACTAATCAAAGAAAAAAATTAAAATTAAAAAAATTTTATTTAATATTAAATAAAAAAAAAAAATAAAAAAATTAAGCCTTTTTTTATTTCTTTTTTTTTATTTTTCGTTTGAATAAAAGAACAGAAAAACAATGCAAGAAAATATTTACTAAAAATTCTGAAGAAGACAATAAGCAATGGTAAAATTAACTGAATTAAAAATGAGAAATACTTCACAAAGTTTGCCTTGTCTTTAAATTTGACTCTGCCGCTGACTTGTGAGTTTAGGAGATATGCAGGTAGCACTTTGCATTCAGGAGCATGGCTATTAGTTCCCACCCACTTTCCTGCTGGGCCAATCAGAGAAACATAATCTGCATATGACTCAATAAGATTATTCAGTAAGTTTATGGAAACTTTGTTGGCCTAAGACAATAGTTATTGCTGAGTTTTTAAATGAAACATACATATTTTAAGTACTAGAAAGTAGCTATTGATATTTTATATTAAAAATATATCTATAAAATAAATTTTATTAGAATGTTGATTACATGTCACTCTCCATATTTTGCAGGGGTTGAATGGACATTAAGTCTTCTTCTCAATGCTGCTAGAAGGTGTGTAATAGCTCTTTTACTATTTGTTTAAAAGGCTCTTGTGCAACAGGAGCCATTGTGATCATGTCAAAAACAGAACAGTAGAGATATGTGTGGCTGCAGGTTCATATTAATATTTATGTACACAGCTCTGTTAGCACAGACCATGAAATATTGAAGACCAGGATTTCATGGAAACACACTCCATTCACAGCACCCAATTTTGTAGTTTTCACCTAAAAACAGATTTGTAGTACTTGCTGCCACACCCAGACAGGTATGCCACAGAGTTTACAATAGGTACCTTTATTTAAAGAGGCAAGATGATTTTTTTAATTTTTGATTAAATCATTCTAAGATTCAGCTTACAATTTTTTTAATTTCGTTTGAATAAAAGAACAGAAAAACAATGCAAGAAAATATTTACTAAAAATTCTGAAGAAGACAATAAGCAATGGTAAAATGAACTGAATTAAAAATGAGAAATACTTCACAAAGTTTGCCTTGTCTTTAAATTTGACTCTGCCGCTGACTTGTGAGTTTAGGAGATATGCAGGTAGCACTTTGCATTCAGGAGCATGGCTATTAGTTCCCACCCACTTTCCTGCTGGGCCAATCAGAGAAACATAATCTGCATATGACTCAATAAGATTATTCAGTAAGTTTATGGAAACTTTGTTGGCCTAAGACAATAGTTATTGCTGAGTTTTTAAATGAAACATACATATTTTAAGTACTAGAAAGTAGCTATTGATATTTTATATTAAAAATATATCTATAAAATAAATTTTATTAGAATGTTGATTACATGTCACTCTCCATATTTTGCAGGGGTTGAATGGACATTAAGTCTTCTTCTCAATGCTGCTAGAAGGTGTGTAATAGCTCTTTTACTATTTGTTTAAAAGGCTCTTGTGCAACAGGAGCCATTGTGATCATGTCAAAAACAGAACAGTAGAGATATGTGTGGCTGCAGGTTCATATTAATATTTATGTACACAGCTCTGTTAGCACAGACCATGAAATATTGAAGACCAGGATTTCATGGAAACACACTCCATTCACAGCACCCAATTTTGTAGTTTTCACCTAAAAACAGATTTGTAGTACTTGCTGCCACACCCAGACAGGTATGCCACAGAGTTTACAATAGGTACCTTTATTTAAAGAGGCAAGATGATTTTTTTAATTTTTGATTAAATCATTCTAAGATTCAGCTTACAATTTTTTTAATTTCGTTTGAATAAAAGAACAGAAAAACAATGCAAGAAAATATTTACTAAAAATTCTGAAGAAGACAATAAGCAATGGTAAAATGAACTGAATTAAAAATGAGAAATACTTCACAAAGTTTGCCTTGTCTTTAAATTTGACTCTGCCGCTGACTTGTGAGTTTAGGAGATATGCAGGTAGCACTTTGCATTCAGGAGCATGGCTATTAGTTCCCACCCACTTTCCTGCTGGGCCAATCAGAGAAACATAATCTGCATATGACTCAATAAGATTATTCAGTAAGTTTATGGAAACTTTGTTGGCCTAAGACAATAGTTATTGCTGAGTTTTTAAATGAAACATACATATTTTAAGTACTAGAAAGTAGCTATTGATATTTTATATTAAAAATATATCTATAAAATAAATTTTATTAGAATGTTGATTACATGTCACTCTCCATATTTTGCAGGGGTTGAATGGACATTAAGTCTTCTTCTCAATGCTGCTAGAAGGTGTGTAATAGCTCTTTTACTATTTGTTTAAAAGGCTCTTGTGCAACAGGAGCCATTGTGATCATGTCAAAAACAGAACAGTAGAGATATGTGTGGCTGCAGGTTCATATTAATATTTATGTACACAGCTCTGTTAGCACAGACCATGAAATATTGAAGACCAGGATTTCATGGAAACACACTCCATTCACAGCACCCAATTTTGTAGTTTTCACCTAAAAACAGATTTGTAGTACTTGCTGCCACACCCAGACAGGTATGCCACAGAGTTTACAATAGGTACCTTTATTTAAAGAGGCAAGATGATTTTTTTAATTTTTGATTAAATCATTCTAAGATTCAGCTTACAATTTTTTTAATTTCGTTTGAATAAAAGAACAGAAAAACAATGCAAGAAAATATTTACTAAAAATTCTGAAGAAGACAATAAGCAATGGTAAAATGAACTGAATTAAAAATGAGAAATACTTCACAAAGTTTGCCTTGTCTTTAAATTTGACTCTGCCGCTGACTTGTGAGTTTAGGAGATATGCAGGTAGCACTTTGCATTCAGGAGCATGGCTATTAGTTCCCACCCACTTTCCTGCTGGGCCAATCAGAGAAACATAATCTGCATATGACTCAATAAGATTATTCAGTAAGTTTATGGAAACTTTGTTGGCCTAAGACAATAGTTATTGCTGAGTTTTTAAATGAAACATACATATTTTAAGTACTAGAAAGTAGCTATTGATATTTTATATTAAAAATATATCTATAAAATAAATTTTATTAGAATGTTGATTACATGTCACTCTCCATATTTTGCAGGGGTTGAATGGACATTAAGTCTTCTTCTCAATGCTGCTAGAAGGTGTGTAATAGCTCTTTTACTATTTGTTTAAAAGGCTCTTGTGCAACAGGAGCCATTGTGATCATGTCAAAAACAGAACAGTAGAGATATGTGTGGCTGCAGGTTCATATTAATATTTATGTACACAGCTCTGTTAGCACAGACCATGAAATATTGAAGACCAGGATTTCATGGAAACACACTCCATTCACAGCACCCAATTTTGTAGTTTTCACCTAAAAACAGATTTGTAGTACTTGCTGCCACACCCAGACAGGTATGCCACAGAGTTTACAATAGGTACCTTTATTTAAAGAGGCAAGATGATTTTTTTAATTTTTGATTAAATCATTCTAAGATTCAGCTTACAATTTTTTTAATTTCGTTTGAATAAAAGAACAGAAAAACAATGCAAGAAAATATTTACTAAAAATTCTGAAGAAGACAATAAGCAATGGTAAAATGAACTGAATTAAAAATGAGAAATACTTCACAAAGTTTGCCTTGTCTTTAAATTTGACTCTGCCGCTGACTTGTGAGTTTAGGAGATATGCAGGTAGCACTTTGCATTCAGGAGCATGGCTATTAGTTCCCACCCACTTTCCTGCTGGGCCAATCAGAGAAACATAATCTGCATATGACTCAATAAGATTATTCAGTAAGTTTATGGAAACTTTGTTGGCCTAAGACAATAGTTATTGCTGAGTTTTTAAATGAAACATACATATTTTAAGTACTAGAAAGTAGCTATTGATATTTTATATTAAAAATATATCTATAAAATAAATTTTATTAGAATGTTGATTACATGTCACTCTCCATATTTTGCAGGGGTTGAATGGACATTAAGTCTTCTTCTCAATGCTGCTAGAAGGTGTGTAATAGCTCTTTTACTATTTGTTTAAAAGGCTCTTGTGCAACAGGAGCCATTGTGATCATGTCAAAAACAGAACAGTAGAGATATGTGTGGCTGCAGGTTCATATTAATATTTATGTACACAGCTCTGTTAGCACAGACCATGAAATATTGAAGACCAGGATTTCATGGAAACACACTCCATTCACAGCACCCAATTTTGTAGTTTTCACCTAAAAACAGATTTGTAGTACTTGCTGCCACACCCAGACAGGTATGCCACAGAGTTTACAATAGGTACCTTTATTTAAAGAGGCAAGATGATTTTTTTAATTTTTGATTAAATCATTCTAAGATTCAGCTTACAATTTTTTTAATTTCGTTTGAATAAAAGAACAGAAAAACAATGCAAGAAAATATTTACTAAAAATTCTGAAGAAGACAATAAGCAATGGTAAAATGAACTGAATTAAAAATGAGAAATACTTCACAAAGTTTGCCTTGTCTTTAAATTTGACTCTGCCGCTGACTTGTGAGTTTAGGAGATATGCAGGTAGCACTTTGCATTCAGGAGCATGGCTATTAGTTCCCGCCCACTTTCCTGCTGGGCCAATCAGAGAAACATAATCTGCATATGACTCAATAAGATTATTCAGTAAGTTTATGGAAACTTTGTTGGCCTAAGACAATAGTTATTGCTGAGTTTTTAAATGAAACATACATATTTTAAGTACTAGAAAGTAGCTATTGATATTTTATATTAAAAATATATCTATAAAATAAATTTTATTAGAATGTTGATTACATGTCACTCTCCATATTTTGCAGGGGTTGAATGGACATTAAGTCTTCTTCTCAATGCTGCTAGAAGGTGTGTAATAGCTCTTTTACTATTTGTTTAAAAGGCTCTTGTGCAACAGGAGCCATTGTGATCATGTCAAAAACAGAACAGTAGAGATATGTGTGGCTGCAGGTTCATATTAATATTTATGTACACAGCTCTGTTAGCACAGACCATGAAATATTGAAGACCAGGATTTCATGGAAACACACTCCATTCACAGCACCCAATTTTGTAGTTTTCACCTAAAAACAGATTTGTAGTACTTGCTGCCACACCCAGACAGGTATGCCACAGAGTTTACAATAGGTACCTTTATTTAAAGAGGCAAGATGATTTTTTTAATTTTTGATTAAATCATTCTAAGATTCAGCTTACAATTTTTTTAATTTCGTTTGAATAAAAGAACAGAAAAACAATGCAAGAAAATATTTACTAAAAATTCTGAAGAAGACAATAAGCAATGGTAAAATGAACTGAATTAAAAATGAGAAATACTTCACAAAGTTTGCCTTGTCTTTAAATTTGACTCTGCCGCTGACTTGTGAGTTTAGGAGATATGCAGGTAGCACTTTGCATTCAGGAGCATGGCTATTAGTTCCCACCCACTTTCCTGCTGGGCCAATCAGAGAAACATAATCTGCATATGACTCAATAAGATTATTCAGTAAGTTTATGGAAACTTTGTTGGCCTAAGACAATAGTTATTGCTGAGTTTTTAAATGAAACATACATATTTTAAGTACTAGAAAGTAGCTATTGATATTTTATATTAAAAATATATCTATAAAATAAATTTTATTAGAATGTTGATTACATGTCACTCTCCATATTTTGCAGGGGTTGAATGGACATTAAGTCTTCTTCTCAATGCTGCTAGAAGGTGTGTAATAGCTCTTTTACTATTTGTTTAAAAGGCTCTTGTGCAACAGGAGCCATTGTGATCATGTCAAAAACAGAACAGTAGAGATATGTGTGGCTGCAGGTTCATATTAATATTTATGTACACAGCTCTGTTAGCACAGACCATGAAATATTGAAGACCAGGATTTCATGGAAACACACTCCATTCACAGCACCCAATTTTGTAGTTTTCACCTAAAAACAGATTTGTAGTACTTGCTGCCACACCCAGACAGGTATGCCACAGAGTTTACAATAGGTACCTTTATTTAAAGAGGCAAGATGATTTTTTTAATTTTTGATTAAATCATTCTAAGATTCAGCTTACAATTTTTTTAATTTCGTTTGAATAAAAGAACAGAAAAACAATGCAAGAAAATATTTACTAAAAATTCTGAAGAAGACAATAAGCAATGGTAAAATGAACTGAATTAAAAATGAGAAATACTTCACAAAGTTTGCCTTGTCTTTAAATTTGACTCTGCCGCTGACTTGTGAGTTTAGGAGATATGCAGGTAGCACTTTGCATTCAGGAGCATGGCTATTAGTTCCCACCCACTTTCCTGCTGGGCCAATCAGAGAAACATAATCTGCATATGACTCAATAAGATTATTCAGTAAGTTTATGGAAACTTTGTTGGCCTAAGACAATAGTTATTGCTGAGTTTTTAAATGAAACATACATATTTTAAGTACTAGAAAGTAGCTATTGATATTTTATATTAAAAATATATCTATAAAATAAATTTTATTAGAATGTTGATTACATGTCACTCTCCATATTTTGCAGGGGTTGAATGGACATTAAGTCTTCTTCTCAATGCTGCTAGAAGGTGTGTAATAGCTCTTTTACTATTTGTTTAAAAGGCTCTTGTGCAACAGGAGCCATTGTGATCATGTCAAAAACAGAACAGTAGAGATATGTGTGGCTGCAGGTTCATATTAATATTTATGTACACAGCTCTGTTAGCACAGACCATGAAATATTGAAGACCAGGATTTCATGGAAACACACTCCATTCACAGCACCCAATTTTGTAGTTTTCACCTAAAAACAGATTTGTAGTACTTGCTGCCACACCCAGACAGGTATGCCACAGAGTTTACAATAGGTACCTTTATTTAAAGAGGCAAGATGATTTTTTTAATTTTTGATTAAATCATTCTAAGATTCAGCTTACAATTTTTTTAATTTCGTTTGAATAAAAGAACAGAAAAACAATGCAAGAAAATATTTACTAAAAATTCTGAAGAAGACAATAAGCAATGGTAAAATGAACTGAATTAAAAATGAGAAATACTTCACAAAGTTTGCCTTGTCTTTAAATTTGACTCTGCCGCTGACTTGTGAGTTTAGGAGATATGCAGGTAGCACTTTGCATTCAGGAGCATGGCTATTAGTTCCCACCCACTTTCCTGCTGGGCCAATCAGAGAAACATAATCTGCATATGACTCAATAAGATTATTCAGTAAGTTTATGGAAACTTTGTTGGCCTAAGACAATAGTTATTGCTGAGTTTTTAAATGAAACATACATATTTTAAGTACTAGAAAGTAGCTATTGATATTTTATATTAAAAATATATCTATAAAATAAATTTTATTAGAATGTTGATTACATGTCACTCTCCATATTTTGCAGGGGTTGAATGGACATTAAGTCTTCTTCTCAATGCTGCTAGAAGGTGTGTAATAGCTCTTTTACTATTTGTTTAAAAGGCTCTTGTGCAACAGGAGCCATTGTGATCATGTCAAAAACAGAACAGTAGAGATATGTGTGGCTGCAGGTTCATATTAATATTTATGTACACAGCTCTGTTAGCACAGACCATGAAATATTGAAGACCAGGATTTCATGGAAACACACTCCATTCACAGCACCCAATTTTGTAGTTTTCACCTAAAAACAGATTTGTAGTACTTGCTGCCACACCCAGACAGGTATGCCACAGAGTTTACAATAGGTACCTTTATTTAAAGAGGCAAGATGATTTTTTTAATTTTTGATTAAATCATTCTAAGATTCAGCTTACAATTTTTTTAATTTCGTTTGAATAAAAGAACAGAAAAACAATGCAAGAAAATATTTACTAAAAATTCTGAAGAAGACAATAAGCAATGGTAAAATGAACTGAATTAAAAATGAGAAATACTTCACAAAGTTTGCCTTGTCTTTAAATTTGACTCTGCCGCTGACTTGTGAGTTTAGGAGATATGCAGGTAGCACTTTGCATTCAGGAGCATGGCTATTAGTTCCCGCCCACTTTCCTGCTGGGCCAATCAGAGAAACATAATCTGCATATGACTCAATAAGATTATTCAGTAAGTTTATGGAAACTTTGTTGGCCTAAGACAATAGTTATTGCTGAGTTTTTAAATGAAACATACATATTTTAAGTACTAGAAAGTAGCTATTGATATTTTATATTAAAAATATATCTATAAAATAAATTTTATTAGAATGTTGATTACATGTCACTCTCCATATTTTGCAGGGGTTGAATGGACATTAAGTCTTCTTCTCAATGCTGCTAGAAGGTGTGTAATAGCTCTTTTACTATTTGTTTAAAAGGCTCTTGTGCAACAGGAGCCATTGTGATCATGTCAAAAACAGAACAGTAGAGATATGTGTGGCTGCAGGTTCATATTAATATTTATGTACACAGCTCTGTTAGCACAGACCATGAAATATTGAAGACCAGGATTTCATGGAAACACACTCCATTCACAGCACCCAATTTTGTAGTTTTCACCTAAAAACAGATTTGTAGTACTTGCTGCCACACCCAGACAGGTATGCCACAGAGTTTACAATAGGTACCTTTATTTAAAGAGGCAAGATGATTTTTTTAATTTTTGATTAAATCATTCTAAGATTCAGCTTACAATTTTTTTAATTTCGTTTGAATAAAAGAACAGAAAAACAATGCAAGAAAATATTTACTAAAAATTCTGAAGAAGACAATAAGCAATGGTAAAATGAACTGAATTAAAAATGAGAAATACTTCACAAAGTTTGCCTTGTCTTTAAATTTGACTCTGCCGCTGACTTGTGAGTTTAGGAGATATGCAGGTAGCACTTTGCATTCAGGAGCATGGCTATTAGTTCCCGCCCACTTTCCTGCTGGGCCAATCAGAGAAACATAATCTGCATATGACTCAATAAGATTATTCAGTAAGTTTATGGAAACTTTGTTGGCCTAAGACAATAGTTATTGCTGAGTTTTTAAATGAAACATACATATTTTAAGTACTAGAAAGTAGCTATTGATATTTTATATTAAAAATATATCTATAAAATAAATTTTATTAGAATGTTGATTACATGTCACTCTCCATATTTTGCAGGGGTTGAATGGACATTAAGTCTTCTTCTCAATGCTGCTAGAAGGTGTGTAATAGCTCTTTTACTATTTGTTTAAAAGGCTCTTGTGCAACAGGAGCCATTGTGATCATGTCAAAAACAGAACAGTAGAGATATGTGTGGCTGCAGGTTCATATTAATATTTATGTACACAGCTCTGTTAGCACAGACCATGAAATATTGAAGACCAGGATTTCATGGAAACACACTCCATTCACAGCACCCAATTTTGTAGTTTTCACCTAAAAACAGATTTGTAGTACTTGCTGCCACACCCAGACAGGTATGCCACAGAGTTTACAATAGGTACCTTTATTTAAAGAGGCAAGATGATTTTTTTAATTTTTGATTAAATCATTCTAAGATTCAGCTTACAATTTTTTTAATTTCGTTTGAATAAAAGAACAGAAAAACAATGCAAGAAAATATTTACTAAAAATTCTGAAGAAGACAATAAGCAATGGTAAAATGAACTGAATTAAAAATGAGAAATACTTCACAAAGTTTGCCTTGTCTTTAAATTTGACTCTGCCGCTGACTTGTGAGTTTAGGAGATATGCAGGTAGCACTTTGCATTCAGGA
>CM053033.1:218496006-218515054 GCA_028564925.1 Lithobates sylvaticus
CATCCAATGGCCTCCACACTCACCAGATCTCATCCAATGGCCTCCACACTCACCACATCTCATCCAATAGAGCACCTTTGGGATGTGGTGGAACCACATCCCAAAGGTTCCACCACATCCCATTGGCATCATGGATGTGCAGCGGACAAATCTGCAGCAACTGCATGATGCCATCATGTCAATATGGACCAAAATCTGAGGAATGTTTCCAACATCTCGTTGAATCTATGCCACCAAGAATGAAGGCAGTTCTGAAGGCAAAAGGGGGTCCAACCCGGTACTAGCAAGGTGTACCTCATAAAGTGGCCGGTGAGTGTATGCTCACATTTCAATGTGCCTATATACCAACACTATTGTAAACAACTCGGGTAGTCTTACTATGCCCCACCGCTCCGCTCATGTCTGGAGCCGGCGTGCATTCCAACCACCAGAAGTGATGTGCCCAGGCCACCGGAAGTCCTTTGCATATGCCTGGAATTCAGCTTTATGCCCCGTACACACGGTCGGATATTCCGATGAAAAAAGTCAGATCGGATTATGTTGTCTGAAAATACGATCTTGTGTGGGCTCTAGCGGACTTTTTCCATCGGAATTTCTGACGGCAAAAATTTGAGAGCAGGATCTCAAATTTTCCGACAACAAAATCCGATCTGCCTTTTTCCGATCGTGTGTCGAGAATTCCGACGGAACAAAGTGCCACGCATGCTCAGATCAAATTACGAGACCAAAGCTATTGGCTACTAGCCTCTACGTAGTTCCGTCGTACGCAACGAACGTCACCACGTTCGGAACGATCAGATTTTCCGACAACTTTGTCCGACCACGTGTATGCAACACCAGTTTCGGACAAAATCCGTCGGAAAGAAACGGACGGATTTTGTGGTCGGAATTTCCGACCTTGTGTACGGGGGCTTAGAGTGCTTTTCCACATCTGGTCAGAGACAAGGCTGAGCAGTTCACGGCTGTCCCCATCGGTTGGTGGCTCCTGGTGATGGTGGGGACACTGTAAACAACATCTTCCAGGGATAGAGGCCTCTAGAGTACCTGTTTCCTGAAGACGCTCTTTACAGTGAAACACGTTGGGTGGAGCCGAACATGTGACGTCTTCACGCAGGCTGGTGGGAATCTGACGGTGCTTATTGTTTGTTCATTTGTAAGTACATTACCTTATTTAAGCGCTTCCCGACCGGCGCCTGTACATATACGTTGGCAGAATGGCACGGCTAGGCAAAAGCACGTATATATACTTCCCCTTTAATTGCCTAGCTGCGGGGCCGCGTGCAAGCCGCCGGCGGCGCGCTCGCGACCCGGTCGGGAGCTCCGTGACCACGGCCACGGTCACAGAGCTGAAGAACGGGGAGAGGTCTGTGTAAACAAACCTCTCCCCGCGCTTCCTACACTGCCTGTCATTGATCGGCTGTTCCCTGTCATCGGGAAAGCCGATCAATGACGTCAGACGTCAGCCACGCCCCACTACTGTAAAAAATAACACAACACGTCACACTTAGCCCCTCCCCGCCCCCTAGTGGTTAACTCCTTCACTGCCAGTGTCATTTACATAGGAATCAGTGCATTTAAATAGCACTGATTTCTATATAAATGACAATGGTCCCAAAAATGTGTCAAAAATGTCCGATGTGTCCGCCATAATGTCGCAGTCACAATAAAAATCGCTGATCGCCGCCATTACTAGTAAAAAAAAAAAAATATTAATAAAAATGCTATAAAACTATCCCCTATTTTGTAAACGCTATAACTTTTGCGCAAACAAATCAATAATCGCTAATTGCGATTTTTTTTACAAAAAATATGTAGAAGAATACGTATCGGCCTAAACTGAGGAAAAAAAATGTTTTTTTATATATTTTTTGGGGATATTTATTATAGCAAAAAAAGTAAAAAATATTGAATTTTTTTCAAAATTGTCGCTCTATTTTTGTTTATAGCGCAAAAAATAAAAACCGCAGGGGCGATCAAATACCACCAAAAGAAAGCTCTATTTGTGGGAAAAAAGGACGTCAATTTTGTTTGGGAGCCACGTCGCACGACCGCGCAATTGTCAGTTAAAGCGACGCAGTGCCGAATCGCAAAAAGGGGCCTGGTCCTTTGGCTGCAAATTGGTCCGGGGCTGAAAGTGGTTAAAGTCTATGATTTTTTAAATACTGTACTATGGTGGTCCCTTCTTGCTTTTAATCCCTCTGTGCTGAGCACATCTACACAGCATCATACAGTACCTAGATGGAGTGGTGCTTCTGAACATTTGGTGCCATGGGACAGCAAGGCGCCTCGTGACCTCTAATGCCCCGTACACACGGTCGGATTTTCCGACGGAAAATGTCCTATCGGACAATGTTGTCGGAAATTCCGACCGTGTGTGGGCTCCATCGGACTTTTTCCGTCGGATTTTCCGACGGACAAAGTTTTATCTCCTGCTCTCAAATTTTCCGAAACAAAGTCCTATCGGACTTTTTCCGATCGTGTGTAGCGAATTCCGACGGACAAAGTGCCACGCATGCTCAGATCACATTACAAGACCAAAGCTATTGGATACTAGCCTCTACGTAGTCCCGTCGTAGGCAACAAACGTCACCACGTTCAGAATGATCGGATTTTCCGACAACTTTGTCCGACCGTGTGTATGCAACACCAGTGTCGGACAAAATCCGTCGGAAAAAATCTGATGGATTTTGTGGTCGGATTTTCCGACCGTGTGTACAGGGCATAAGTGGTATCAGTGTCTTTGGTAAGGAGTTAACCTTACACGTGGATGGTGTGATTTCTTTTTTTTCACCCTTTATTCCTGCTGCACTGAACGCTCTTCATCTCACACTTTGAAGCGCATCTTCTTATTCTTTAGGATTTTCCATCTTCTTTGGACTGTTCGCCATGATATTTATTCATCTGTATGGACATTATACACATATTCACCTTTTTTGTGCTTTATTCACTTAGAATCTTTGTAAATGAATAACATGTGTTTGTATATGCTTGTTTATTCATATTTGAATTGTCCATCTGTATGGATATATACACTTTATATGTATATTTTTATTTTAGGTCGAGGGTGAATTATCATATTATAATACATATACTTTAGGCTTGCGCAGTGTGGACAGAGTCCCTAGCATGGTGCTACTTTGGCGCTGTGCTTATTACAAACATAATCAATCAGTTTGGTCGGGCGGACCTAGTCCAGCGGACAATGAGCTGACAATCATAGGAAATCAGCATATTAAAGGGGAGGGCCAGCTTTCCAGCTGGGTCCGCTGGACTTTCCGAGCGTGTGGACTTGCCCACACACGTGCGGACTTGCCCACACACGCCCACACACGCACGGACTTCTCCGGCGGATAATCCGCCGGCCAAAGTCCGCGGGACTTTTGAAAATGAACGGACTTGCCGCTCATCGGCAAGTCCGTACATTTAGCACGTGACTTCAGGTTACGTAGCTAGCGTAGGCAGTAAATGCCGCCGCGCTAGCTCCGTAAGCTGGCATGGATTTAAAGGGACTCCCCACGCCGAAAAAAAAAACGGCGTGGGGGTTCCCCCCAAATCCACGCCAGACCCTTATCCGAGCACGCAGCCTGGCAGGCCAGGAAAGGGGTGGGGACGAACGAGCGCCCCCCCCCCTCCTGAGCCGTACCAGGCCGCGTGCCCTCAACATGGGGGGTGCCCTGGGGAAAGGGGGGCCGTGCGGCCCCCCCACCCCAAGGCACCTTGTCCCCATGTTGATGAGGACAAGGGCCTCTTCCCGACAACCCTGGCCGTTGGTTGTCGGGGTCTGCGGGCGGGGGCTTATCGGAATCTGAGAGACCCCTTTAATAAGGGGGCCCCCAGATACCGGCCCCCCACCCTATGTGAATGAGTATGGGGTACGATGTACCCCTACCCATTCACCTAAGGTGTAAAATGTAAAGTTAAAAAAACACCCACACTTTTGAAAAAATAGTTTATTGCACTGCTCCGGGGGTCTTCTTCCGTCTTGGGGGTCTTCTCGCCGGACTCCCCCGCCATTTACCAAGCTCTTTTACCTAGCGGGGGAAGTCCGGCTACCTTCTTCGTCGTCGCCGCCGTCTGGGGGTCTCGATCCGCCTTCGGGGGTCTTCCGGGGGTCTCTTCTGTTCTTGCGGCGGTCGTCGTCTTCCGCGCCGCCGGCGCCTTCTCCTTCTTCTTGTCCTTCTTCTTGTCCTTCTTCTTGTTCTTGTTCTTGTTCTTGTTCTTGTTCTTGTTCTTCTTCTTCTTCTTCTTCTTCTTCTTCTTCCGATGTTGACCCGACGCTCTCTCTGCCCGGAATGCCTGTGCCGCTCTGCGCTAGGACTTATATAGGGGCATGGAGACAGGGTCACATGTTCATGTCACATGGTGACCCCGCCCCCTTGCGTTGTCACAGTCCCAGGATCCTCCGGGACTGTGACAACACAAGGGGGCGGGGTCACCATGTGACATGAACATGTGACCCTGTCTCCATGCCCCTATATAAGTCCTAGCGCAGAGCGGCACAGGCATTCCGGGCAGAGAGAGCGTCGGGTCAACATCGGAAGAAGAAGAAGAAGAAGAAGAAGAAGAAGAAGAACAAGAACAAGAAGAAGGACAAGAAGAAGGACAAGAAGAAGGACAAGAAGAAGGAGAAGGCGCCGGCGGCGCGGAAGACGACGACCGCCGCAAGAACAGAAGAGACACCCGGAAGACCCCCGAAGGCGGATCGAGACCCCCAGACGGCGGCGACGACGAAGAAGGTAGCCGGACTTCCCCCGCTAGGTAAAAGAGCTTGGTAAATGGCGGGGGAGTCCGGCGAGAAGACCCCCAAGACGGAAGAAGACCCCCGGAGCAGTGCAATAAACTATTTTTTCAAAAGTGTGGGTGTTTTTTTAACTTTACATTTTACACCTTAGGTGAATGGGTAGGGGTACATCGTACCCCATACTCATTCACATAGGGTGGGGGGCCGGTATCTGGGGGCCCCCTTATTAAAGGGGTCTCTCAGATTCCGATAAGCCCCCGCCCGCAGACCCCGACAACCAACGGCCAGGGTTGTCGGGAAGAGGCCCTTGTCCTCATCAACATGGGGACAAGGTGCTTGGGGTGGGGGGGCCGCACGGCCCCCCTTTCCCCAGGGCACCCCCCATGTTGAGGGCACGCGGCCTGGTACGGCTCAGGAGGGGGGGGGGGCGCTCGTTCGTCCCCACCCCTTTCCTGGCCTGCCAGGCTGCGTGCTCGGATAAGGGTCTGACATGGATTTGGGGGGGACCCCCACGCCGTTTTTCGGCGTGGGGATTCCCTTTAAATCCATGACAGGTGACGGAGCTAGCGCGGCGGCATTTACTGCCTACGCTAGCTACGTACCTGAAGTTACGTTCGAAATGAACGGACTGCTCCGTGTGTGGGCAAGTCCGTTCATTTTCAAAAGTCCCGCGGACTTGCCTACTAACGGCGGGATTGTCCGCTGGACTGCCAAGTCCAGCGGATAATTTTAAAACAAAACTTAAAACTTTGGTCCGCCGGACTTTGGCGCCAAAAAGTCCGCCGGCGCCACACACGAGGGGATTATCCGCTGGAGTTCAGTCCAGCGGATTATCCGCTGGACTTCAGTCCAGCGGATAATCCCTGGCGGGTTTCCTACTGCGCATGCGCGAGTCGCGCAGTGCTTTGTGAATGGGGAACGATGTGTTGTGGGACACACACAGTTCCCATAACACATCGCGCCCCATTCACTAGAAGACGGCGCTAGGAGAAGAAGACCGAACAACTCCGTGGAACAAGAAGAGGCAGATTAGGACGATCTGCCTAGCAACAGCCATTTCTGGTAAGTAAAAAAAAAAATTTTTTTTTTTCATTTAACATTTTTATTAACATTTTTATGAAGTTTTTTTTTTTTTTTCAGGGTGGCCCTCCACTTTAACCCCTTAGTAATGGAGAGTAAAACAAATGTTAATGCCGGAACACAATTTTGCAACTTTGACATGTGTAAAGCCCCATACACACGGTCGGACTTTTTCATGGATTCTGTCCGATCGGACAATGTTGTTGTAAAATCAGACCGTGTGTATGCACCATCGGACAGTGTACGTTGGTTTGTCCGACGGACAAAGTCTTATCTCCTGCTGGAAAGATTTGCCGTCAACACGGTCCGATCACACCAAATCCGATCGTGTGTACGGTTGTCCGACGGACAAAGTGCTACGCATGCTCAGAAGAAATTCTGTGACGGAAGCGCTCGGTCAGGTAAAACTACCTTTCCTAATCGACACAGCACATTCGTCACGCTGCAATGTTAAAATGTCTTTAATGCAGCGCATTCTCTTTTTCTTTACAATGCAACAAGAATGACATGTTTTAGCTGCTCCTATTCACCCGCACTTCTCACAAACTTAGTTCTTTATTACTTTGCAGCATTTATACACTACATGTTTATTTTTACTCAGATCGTAAAAGAATCTTTGTTATATTTTTACCATGATTTGTCTTTTTTGTCTTTTTTTTTTGGGAATACATCTTTGAAGGTTTTTTTTTTTTTTTTTTTGGAGGGGGGTTGTGTGTCTCAACTTAGCAAAACCACATTATTAACATTTGTATTTCTTGCTTAAATTTACTAGGAGTTTGTTGGTTGTTGGTGCCCCTTGTTAATTCTACTTTAGGATTAGTGAAATGTACCTGCCTACTCAAAGAAAAACTGTCATTGTAGAAAAGTAAAACACAATAGTCAATGATTATTTCAAATCAAAAAACATTTATTTAGGTCTCAGCAACAAACCAAAGAGGAACGCAGCCATGGTGAAACTTGGGGAATTTGCAAAGCCTTGGCCCCCCATGGCAACCATCATTTTTCAGGCTTTAACAATTGGGGGCATGAAGAGTACCTATCTAAATAATAAGGGAGCGCAATCTGGTCCTGAAGTCCAAAACATCCGGAACTGCAGCAGATGCCATCTAGGTCCCCAGGCTCTGGTACTACGAGAGGCTCCATCTTCTCTCAGACCAGACTTAATCAAGGTCATCACTCTCTTGTCTTCCTTGTACGCTTCCTTCCACGCCGTGGTGCTGGTGCTGGTGGGGTGGCAGAAGGAGGAGGAGGAGGCGGAGCAAGATCACTCTCGCAAACATGTGTGAGGGGAGTCATCTCCCCAGCCATCCCCTCATTTAGGATTTTGAGGATGACATCCTCACACATGCTGCGTTGCCCCGCCTCCATACCCGTCATTTTACTGCCAACCAAGGAGGCAAAGGCCTCCTCGTAGGTGGGTGTGGCATATAGGGAGGCTGAGGCATCTCGGATCAGCTGGAGCGCTGACTCTCCCACCTCCCCCATGCTTTTCGCCCTTCTGTAGGGAAGGCGGAGGGGAGGGACTTGGGAGACAGTCAGGCTCCTACGCCTACCCCCCTGTTGGCTGCCACTAAACCCTGCCTCCTCCTGACTGCCACCTTCCACAGCCACCTCCTGGCTGAGGTCTTCCTGTGTATGAAAAAGGGACATAGTTTCAGTTATTTGTTCATCAAACACACACAATTCTCATCTAGTGACTGTTGCAAAATGTTTACAAATAGAAAACCATACAATTCTCAGCCCTGCAGTTTAGACTCTTCCCAAAAATGTCTCTTCCCAAAAATGTCTCCAACACTACTGTCTGTTGATATGTCAATCACGTTAGGAACTAAGCAATTGGGGATCCTGAATTAACTGAACATCATTCATTATTCCCCAAAATGGTTACAAAACTACTATACCTGGGCTCCTGCACATATTCCATACTGGAAGGCCCAGGTTGGTCCTCGGAAGCCTCATCAGGGGTGGCGTGCGTGGAAGGGCGCGTGCAAGGAAGAGTCGAGAGTGACTTCCTGACAGTAGCCTGGTCTTTGAGAAAGTGGAGCCTCTCATAGTACCAGAGCGTGGGGACATAGACATCATCTGCTGCAGCTCCAGATGCTAGGGACTTCCGGACCTTATTGCGCTCCCGGAAATAGGTACTCTTCATGTTGTTAATCTTCACTTTTAAGTTTGCCACGGTTGCCATGGGCAGGTTAGGCTTTACAAATGCCACAAGTTTCAGCAGGGCTGCGTACCTCTTTGGTCTGTTGCTGTAGTCACGATGTTTAGGTTGCCATAAGAGGGGGAATTCCCGGTATTTATCAATGAAGAGGGGGGAGAAAACTCACGTCGTAGAAGGCCTCCATCACCTCTGCAAGACACAACACCACACCAAACAATATAAATAATGTCAGCCTAAACTCTCCTAATCTTATCCATAAAGAAGCCTCAAGTTCTAATCAGTCTAGGCTAGTTATGTACCAACGTCAAATTGTACCTTCGTTTCTAGCGATCGTCTCGTGCGTGAGCTTTCTCTCCCCTCGTCTCCCAGATCGTGGCTACGACACAGGCGTGTGACGTTTTATATACAGTGCGCATGCGTCAAACTCCGCCCGCCCCTGACGATCTTTCTCGTCTATTCCCCACCCCTTCTCTTTACGGCGCAGTGGGGAGAGCACATGGCGGGGACACAGCAGGTGCGCCCCAAATATCCCACCAACGAGGAGGAGGACGAGGAAAGTCCGGAGGCAGAAACGTCCCGATCCCGGAGCCTGAAATTCAAGGCCTCCAATATGTCATTTGGAGAAATGTTGGAGATGGTGGACATATTAAAGAGGAGCGACTATGATGGGAAGTATGGCCTTACCTCAACCCCAATGTCCGCAAGGCAAAGATCATGTCTAAAGTTGTGAGGAGGCTGTACAATCATTTTGGGGTACAACGATCCAAGGAGCAACTCAGGAAACGCTGGTCAGACCTGAAACTGAGGGAGGCCGATCAGTACAGAAAGATCAAGCGAATTCTTCAAAAAAGTAAGTAGTTGTGTTTTGTGTTTGATTTCTTGCTTGCATACTGCTCCATGTGGTTTGATTTTTACAAAGTTGTACATTCCAAAATGGCCACTTTCATGTTCGTGTGTGCATTCGATCGTACTCAGCCTCGATCTTTCTGCCACTGTCATGGTCGTGTGTGTGTCCATTCGATCGTACGCAACCTCGATCGTTCGGCCACTTATAATACGATGTTTGGTTTTTTTGGTTGGGGAAAGGAAGTTTGTTCTCACTAGAAATGTCATCAAGAATGTAAAGCCAATTTATTCAATGTAAAGGAGAGGTCACCCAGTAGCTGTTTACCCATCTGGACTCTAGAGCACTAGTGCTGGGACACCCAAACCCCCTTTTTATTAGGCTTTTCCACACATGTGCTCCAGTGGATACTAGAGGGGTGTCTCCATCACACAAACTTCTACCAAAAAGCTAGTCAGTTTAGCACCTTTACAAAGTGACTACATTCATGTAGTTGGCATTTGTAACTGGCCAAACAAAAATAGTGTCCGTCACTTTCAAGCAATGTTTGTCATTTCCTATTTCTGCCCTCAATAGATTGTGTTGCTAAATCTTCCTTTTGTACATTCTCATAGGGGAGCGAAAACTTGGGCCGTCTGAGGAAACACCAAAACCAACACCTCCCAAAAAAGGGGAAAGAGCAGAAGCAGAGGAGGAGGAGGAGGAAGGAGAGATCATCGAACTTGGAGAAATTGTCACCACAACAGGTGAGTGTGGGAGAACACAGCTACTGGTAAGCTAATCAATGTATGGCTGCCTCATTTCCAACACCCGATTTTTGTTTGTTTGTGGTTTTTAGGTGACGTGGATGTTGTGGAAGAAAAATCGCACTTTACCACAGAGAGTGCCCACGTACTCATCGGGGAGATAATGGTCTGCAATAGAGATCTAGATTACATAAAGCAAAACATCAATGATGTTCAACAAAAATTGAAGAACATCATTGATGTTTTAGGAAAAATATGAAAACGCACCAAGTAATTAACACACATTTGTGCCAGCTTCTGAACACATTTGCAACTTAAGAACTGTGTGAAATTTGGAACATGCACACATTGTGTCCACATGTGCTAGCTCCCATCATGGTGGATGAATGCCAACGTTTTTTTGGGGGTGCAACCACTTTACGAACTACGAAAGTGGTTGTGGTGAAGGGGTTGCACCCCCAAAAAACGTCCATTCATCCCCATGATGGAAAATGGCACTTTTGAAGCTTCTAGGCATGTGTTTTACCATCTAATGACCATTTTCAAACCGAAATTGTGTGCATGTTCTAAATTTCCACTTTCCAGGGGTGACCCCCCCATGTGATGAAGGCAAGATCAAACACACTTTGAACATATAGTCATGTCTGATCTTGTCTTCACTTTACAAAGTTGAACTTTCCAAGTTCATAGGTTCTGTTTTGCTCCATGCCTGGTTTTACCAATTGTGCAATGTTTGTAAACAATGTTGTAAATAACCAAGATGTTGTCAGTTTGGGGCGTGAAGATTGTAAACGCACTTGTGAATGTTTTCCAAGTAAACTTTTTTATTTTTCTAAATGTGTGGCTTCCTTATTTCAAAAACACAATGCATTATGTATGTCAAATGTAAAGGATATGGGGGGCAATTGGTGTTATTTACTAAAGGCAAGTCCACTTTGCACTGCAAGTTTCTTTTCCAGGGCACTTTTTCACTGCACTTGTAGAGCATAGTGGATTGGACTTATGTAAATGACACCCACAGTGCTTTGTACGAAAACACGGAGCACAGCATTTTTGAGAATACACACATGTCTGACCTGGTGATGAAAATGATTTTTTTTGGTGCCAGTTATGCAGTACAAACCTTATCTAGACCAAAGATTAGGTAGCAAACACACAACATGAGACTAATCTTTTTGGGAAGAAGAGACTGTTACCTCCTTTTGCCCAGAAAGTGCATTCCCACTGTCGAAGGCAAAGGGAAAAAATTTCACGGTAAAATAAGCTAAAAAGAATACTGAAATGACAAGAAATCATAGGTTGGTTGAAATATCAGATTTATTAAAAAATGCCTCTCACACATCGTCAGGCCGGGCAATGGCCCCCCTACCCACAAAGTACTCCATATATTGCTCGCGGACCGCGCGGGCATTTAGAGGGGGCAAGCCTGGACGTGCCACTTGAAGGGCTGTGAGGTCCGCATTTGGAGGGCCCTCCACATCTGGGCCAACGGGCACCACATAGTTCCTGTTATGTCTTTTGAGGAAGTTGTGCAATATGCAACAGGCAAGAACTATGTGGTTCAGTTTGTATTCCGCCAAGTTAAATGCCGTCAAGAACAGGCGGAAGCGGCTGGCCAGGATGCCAAAAGTGTTCTCCACCACTCTTCTGGCTCTGGACAGCCTGTAGTTGAAGACCCTCTGGTCTGGGGTGAGGGTCCTCATCGGGAACGGCCTCATCACATGGGGAGTCAACGCAAACGCTTCATCTGCGACAAAGACGAAGGGGAGTCCTTCTGCATTCTCCTCTGGAGGTGGCAAGCACAGACTGCCACTTTGGAGACGCCAGTAGAACTCTGTGTGCGTAATGGCACCACCATCCGAGATCCAGCCGTTCATCCCCACGTCCACATACATAAACTCGTATGTTGCTGACACCACCGCCAACATCACTACACTATTAAACCCTTTATAATTATAATAGTAGGACCCCGAGTTGGGCGGTGGGACGATGCGGACGTGTTTCCCATCAATTGCCCCTCCGCAGTTAGGAAAGTCCCAACGGCTGGCAAAGTGGGAGGCCACAGTCTGCCATTCCTGTGGCGTGGAAGGGAACTGTGGAGTGAAACAAGAAAAAAAAATAGTCACTTTGCACCTAAACATTGCAAGCAGATTAGACAATCAACATCTTGGAACAAGAGCATTGTTTAAAATTGGAGGCTGGAAAGTATTTGCACAGAAAAGTAGAGGCTCCCCTTCACAGATTACTCACCCCCCATCAATCCCCCCACTTCTGATGGGCCATTGGCAATAACTCGGGTTTTTTTGGGGGGGTGGGGGTGGACAGGTAACCCTCTGCACTTCATTGATTGGCAAATGGCTCAATAATGTGTGCTAGTTTGGCCAGACCCTCTGTACTTAACACTATTGGCAGCCCCCAGGAAAGATAAAATAACATTTCAACCCCCCCCCCCCCCCCCCAAAAAAAAGGCAAGCACATTGGGACATTATGAAATTACCAAGCAAGCTAATAGGAGGGAAAGAACACAAAAAAAATAGGAAATGGAAAGTATGGAGGCAGCCCCTTGCACTACATGCTTTGCTGAATTCATCCCTAAAGATGCCCACTATAAAGAGGTAGGTATATAGTGTGTATGGACCTTGGGAAAGCCAGCAGATAAAGGATTGGTACCATCTGACAGAGCAGTTGGGGGAGGGGGTTCCTAATGAGTTTCCCCCCCCCCCCCCCAACCAAAAAACCAAAAAAAAAAAGGGGCTCTACATGAAGTAAACCACACAGCAAACATTTGTGCATATTTTAGGGGGTGTTTGGGGGCAAACAATACTATGCAGCAGACAAAAGACATTGCTTAAGTGACTAGGCCATAGGTGTCTATTGGGCAGAAGAGCATGCTGGGGAGGTAAGTGAAGGGAAAAATGCATGAAGGAGAAAAGGGGCACAGCATATTAGAGCATATTGCAATCATGGTATTTAGGGAAGGAGGTCAAAAATACAAGTCATTAGCAAACAGAGCATACATAGAAGGGAATAGTAAAGTAGAAATGTTACCTTAATATAGTCCTCCTGCAGGACCTGGATGATGGCAGAACAGGTCTCTGGAATAATGATTCCCAGGGCCTGGGGAGAGATACCTGAAGAGAACTTCAAATCCTGAAGACTTCTCCCTGTCGCCAAGTACCTCAACGTGGCAACAAGCCTCTGCTCCGGAGTAATGGCTTGTCTCATGCAGGTATCCTGCCGGCTGATAAAGGGGGTCAGCAAAGCCAAAAGACGGTGAAAATCGGGGTCCGTCATCCGAGAAAGTTCCTGAAATCATCAGGATTATTCTCCCGGATCTCACGAAGCAAAGGCATGTGCGAGAACTGGTCACGCTGAAGCAACCAATTCTTGGTCCACATACTCCTCGTCACTCTGTTCATGGACGGGTCTTGGCTCAAAGCTAAAAGCCCGACACCAATTCCGCGTACAGCACGAACTCGGCGACGAGTACGCACGGGAAACATCGCTCACAAGGTCACAAAAGGTCGGCTGGTCAGAACGGACAAACAGAAAGCACCGATAAACAGCAAGGCCTGAAAGAACGAAATGAATACCAGAAACGAGCAGACAATAAGCAGTGCAAATCAAAGCGTCCTATATCAAGATATAGGCCGCAATGACCAACAAATGCGAACTGACTACACGCACTAATAAACAGATACGCACGACAAGCACAAACTGAAGAGCAGTAACGATCTGAGTCAGAAAACTGAGAAGCGCGAATCTTAAGTCACCAAACTTCGACTAAATCTCGATAAACACGGGATCAGCAGAAGGAGCCCAACGGGTGCCTGACGTGGTGCTGAACTTCCCTTTTCTAATCTCGTGGACGACGACTTACGTCACGACGTTCTTGCAGACCGGATATTCCGACAACGTAGTCCGACCGTGTGTACGCAACCCTACATCGGACAAAGTACGACGGACAGGATCCGACCGACCTGGTCCGCGGATTGTCCGACCGTGTGTATGGGGCTTAAGTAAAACTGTTCATATCATCCCAACTACTTTGTGCATCCAGGTGGATTATACATTGTTTTTTTTTCAGGACAAATTGGGCTTTCATTTGGTGGTAAATGGTAATGGATATCTCCTGATTTTTTTGCTATCAAAGTAAAACTGGCCAAAAGTACAAAAAAAAAAATAAAAAAAATAATTTAGCTTTATATATCTATTTTTTCTTTACGTTTTATTATTATTATGCAGATATACGTCCTTACTTTGGGGACGGATATCGTTGTTATGGTAGCAGCTAGCTGCCATAACCCCGGTATCCTCGTGTTCGGCCGGCGCTCCGCTACAAGATAAAAGTGGTTTCTGCAGCAGATTCGCCACAAGAGCACTTTTAATCGGTGGTGGGAGAGGGGCCCCTGCTGCGCTCCAGTGACCTCCACCGCTTACCGGAGCCGTCGGCAGCGGCACAGGCGATCCGGTCCGCTCTGTGGCTGTGCATGGAGACGAGTGAGGGGAAGATGGCCCCCACCCGTCTCCATGACATTGCAGGGCGGAAGCGACGTCAAATCATCACTTTCACCCTTAGCTCTTAAAGGGCCATTTTTTTTTTAAATAATTTTTTTTAATGACCTTTTTTTTTTTTTACTGCATTTTAGTGTAAATATGGGATCTGAGGTCTTTTTGACCCAGATCTCATATTTAAGAGGACCTGTCATGCTTTTTTTCTATTACAAGGGAGGTTTACATTCCCTGTAATAGGAATAAAAGTGACACATTTTTTTTTTTTGAAAAACAGTGTAAAAATAAAAAAGGTAAAAAAATAAGAAAAAAAAATGTTTTAAACGCGGCCACCCCGCCGAGCTCGCTTGCAGAAGCGAATGCATACGTGAGTAGCGCCCGCATATTAAAACGGTGTTCAAACCACACATGTGAGGTATCACCATGATCGATAGAGTGAAAGCAATAATTCTAGCCCTAGACCCCCTCTAACTCAAAACATGCAACCTGTAGAATTTTTTAAACGTCGCCTATGGAGATTTTTAAGTGTAAAAGTTTGTCGCCATTCCACGAGCGGAGCGCAATTTTGAAGCGTGACATGTTGGGTATCAATTTACTCAGCGTAAAATTATTTTTCACAATATAAAAAAAAAATTGGGCTAACTTTACTGTCTTATTTTTTTTAATTCAAAAAAGTGTTTTTTTCCCAAAAAAGTGCGCTTGTAAGACCGCTGCGCAAATACGGTGTGACAGAAAGTATTGCAACGACCGCCATTTTATTCTCTAGGGTGTTTGAGGGGTTCTAAGTAATTTTCTAGCAAAAAAAAAAAAAAACTGTTTTTTAACTTGTAAACAACAAATCTCAGAAAGAGGCTCACACAGGGGCGACTTAGCCGCCTGACAAGTCGCGTTCCGTTCTGTACTATGGAACCGTTCTAATAGGAACGACTCAAGTCGCTCCGACTTAGAAAAAGGTTCCTGTACTACTTTGGGGACGACTTCAGGGCGAGTTGCATTGACTTCTATACAGAAGTCATTTTGCAAGCCGCCGCTGAAGTCGTGTGCAGGTCGCCTTACAGAGTCGCGCTGGAAGTCGTGCTGCCCCTGTGTGACCCGGTGTCCTGTCAAATACTGTCCCCCGTCGGATAGTGTCCGCTGTGTACTGTGCAGTACACAGCACAAGCAGATTCCGAAAATATCCGAAGATGAGCGGCGCCTGCGCCGCGAGTCCAGGCTCAAGCCCCACCATCCAAGTGGACATCCAAAAGAGCCGAGCGAATTGAGGCCGTGCCCAAAGCGTGGAGAGCGAAGCGAGCCTGCGAGGGGCCCTTTAACTATGTGCAGCCCTATGTCAATTTGGATGGTGGGGCTTGCATCTGGACTCACGGCGCAGGCGCCGTTCATCTTCGGAGATTTTCTGAAGCTCCTTGTGCTCCGTACTGCGCAAGCGCTGCGCCTGCGCAGTACGGGGCGGACACTATTCGATAGGCTGACATTTTTTGACAGAACACCGGCTCTTAGTGGTTAATAATAATATTTTTTTAACACACTTTTGTTTGTTTACATCTTTCTCCCCTGAAAGGAGAGATAGATACAATTTTCTGTTACTCCATTCAGAAGAGAAAGAGAAGACATGGATAGGCTGCAAAGCGACTGATCACTGTGATAACTATTTACACAGTGCTATGTACAGCACAGTGATGACGTCAGCCTTTTACAGGGCAATATCTGGGTGTGTGAAGGCATTTGGTCTTCGTGGCTATTAAGGAATATATTTAAAGGGGAGGGCCAGCCGGGAAAAAAAATGTATAAGTCAGCAGCTACAAACACTGTAGCTGCTGACTTTTAATAAGCATTAATAAGACTTACCTGTCTTGGGTGACCGCGATGTCCCCCCCCCCCCCCCCCCCCCCGAGACCGTCAGTCCCTCGGCTCTTGGTTCCCGGCGCTGCCATTCCAACTAAGGGAAACAGGCAGTGGAGGCTTGCGGCTTCACTGCCCGTTTCCTACTGCGCATGCGCGAGTCGCGCAGCGCTTTGTGAATGGGGCGCGCTGTGTTGTGGGACACACACAGTTCCCATAACACACCACGCCCCATTCACTAGAAGACGATGCAAGGAAGAGGCAGATTAGGACGATCTGCCTAGCAACAGCCATTTCTGTTAAAGTTAAACATTTTTTTCCTTCTAAATTTTTATTAACATTTTTATGCAGTTTTAAAAAAAAAAATTTTTTAGGGTGGCCCTCCACTTTAAATGAACATTTTTGTGCCCAGATTTCAACTTTAAAGGTGGTGATTCTATTGCTGTGAGCTCCATTCTAGTAGTTGATATGATAACACCCGGAGTACTGAATGATACACATTGGTGGATTTCATTACTATTCATGATTGCACAAAAGGGATTCTGACTATTTATGCATGCTTTACTTGCTCGATGCACACGTTTTATTTTTATACGTTGTTTCTATGTGTATCCGTAGTGCCCCCTAGTGGCAGGCTGTTTAACCAGTTCATGTGCCAGACCTTACGATCACGTATGCAGGCATGTTAGAAAACTCTCCCATTGCTCTAAATCACTCTTCTCAGCCTACAGGCCTTGTCGGGAAATGTACTTGAGTTCAGCTTACCACAAGCATTACAATATGATTTTACAATCTCCTTTAGATCTACCAACAACTATGTGGTGCAAGGACTGGCAGACTGGATAGACATTTATTGGAAACATTAGGAAGATGCTCATTTTGAAAAGTTTTGGTAAATATAAAGATGAAGTTGATTGTACAGAGATTGTATGATCAGATTGTAACCTTTAGCTGCAACCTTTGGTTGCAAACCAGGAAGCCAGGTCCATCGGGGCTCATGCCAAACACATGGCCCAAATTACATGAGGGTCGCGGGCAGTGATGTAAGTAACTGAGTTAAAATAAACGGAGTTACTTAACGCAGTTACTTTAGAGGGTAACGAGTAATCTAACTGATTACTTTTCCCCTCATGGTAACTCAGTTCCCATTACTTTGGCTTAGTTACCCCAATTACATCTACCGCCACTAGATGGCAGTAGTGTAATTCCGGTGTCCTGCCGAAAAAGTTCCCCCACCCGATAAGGACCCCCTGTACTGCGCAGGCGCAGCGCTTGCGCAGTACGAAGGACTACAGAGCTTCCGAAAATTGCCGAACCTAAACAGCTCTGAGTGAACTCTACACCACACAGGCGCAGTTACCATGTAATTGTAGGAGGCGATGCCGCACGCTCCTGATGCTCGTGCTACTCTGCAAGGGGCGTCTATCGTGTAACTAAGGGGAGGGTCTAGGATTACTGTAACCAAGGGGCGCATTTATTATTATTGTTATATATCAAGCTCTGCCCATTAATTTAACATTCGCCCTCTTCTGTAGCCATCCGCCCCTTACACGATATAATAATAATAGACCCGCCCCTTGCTTACACGCTATAACAGATCTGCCCCTTGGTTAGAGTAATAATAGAGCAGCCCCTTGGTTACACGATATATAACAATAATAATAAATGCGCCCCTTGCTTACAGTAATACTAGACCCGCCCCTTAGTTACACGTATAGAATATTTTAAAAAAAGTCAGTTACTTTGCTGAGTAACTAATTACTTTTTGGGAGAAGTAATTTGTAACTTAACTAATTATTTTTTAAAGTAAGATGACCAACACTGGTCGCGGGCTATAAGGCATGGGATCAAGACCTTCCTTCTCCTGGCCGCCATCATTTTCCATGTCCATCGTGGGCCATACCAAACACCAGCCCAAATGACACAATGGTCGTCAGCTATAAGGTCTGCAGTCCAAATGAAGAGCTTATCACCATTGCAGGCTTTGACCCTCCTTCTCTTGGCCACCCCAGTGTCCTAAGTGAGCCAACCTCTGTACGTACACCCTGGTATAGACCCATAGCTCCCAACTGTCCCTGATTTCAAGGGACTGTCCTTAATTTGGAACAAAGTTCCTCTGTCCCCTCTTTCCTACATTTGTCCCATCATCATACCTCCCAACTTTCTGAGATGGGAATGAGGGACACCTATTAGCAAAAGTACGTATTCACAGGGGCGGACTGACCATTCGGCCACTCGGGCACTTCCCGAGGGCCCCGGGCCACTAGGGGGCCCCATCAGGGTTGCCAGCCTCAGTAAAACCAGGGACAGTATGTAAAAATCTGTGTTTTTTTTACATCTGTTTCTGAAATGTCCCTTACCGACAACCTTTTGGTCTAAAAATCCCGAGATTATAGCTGCCCCACCTCTCCAGTACCTTCTCAGCCAATAGAAACATGTCTGTGTATACTGTGTACATGTATGTGTATTCTGTGGGATTGTATACTGTGTGTGTGTGTATACTGTGTGGCCCCATAATCTCTGATTCCCTGGGGGCCACATAATCTCCTATTGCCCGGGGGCGCCATGAGTTGTCAGTCCGCCCCTGCGTAGGCATAAGACCAAACACCCCCTGCCATGCCACCCTTAAAAGGAAAATTGGACAAACAAATTATTGGTTAAAGTGCTTTTTACCACCACTATTCCTTTCTATTGGCTTTTGAAATTTACAAATGCAGCAATTTAGAAATTGGGTGAAAGGTTTAGCACTGGGAAACACTTTTTTGATAGATAAATAGTGCTTTTTATATACAAATATTTAGATCAGACCAAAATGAGGGACAAACGAGGGGAAAAGAGGGACTTTGTTCCAAATCAGGGACAGTCCCTTAAAATCCGGGACAGTTGGGAGCTATGCCTCATTTTGGTCTGATCTATATAGTTGTATATACAATTCCCAGCGCTAAACATTTCATCCAATTTCTAAATTTCTGCATTTGTAAATTTCAAAAGCCAATATAAAAAGCAATAGTAGTGGTAAAAACAAAATAAATAAAAACATTTGTGGGTTTAACAATTTTTTTTTTTTGTATAATTCTCCTTTAGAGCCCTTTCACACTGGGGCGGGCGTCGGCGATAAA
>CM053033.1:218515527-218532523 GCA_028564925.1 Lithobates sylvaticus
TTACTTCCTGGTATCTGCCACATCCTGGGCGCAGTCAGATGCCCATCTTTTTTTTTTTTTTTTTTCACATGAAAGTTTTTTTTATTGAGAACAAAAAGTTTATACAGAGTTTGACATATACAGTAGGTGTTTCAACAGTAGGAACAGTGATGCAATGGTAACTCCTTACTCATATATATTCAGTTTGACAGGTAAAGAAGACGTATGGCTGGTGGTCTCAGTAGTGAATCAAGCAGCGAAACATTATAATGTAGCATAGTCGATATGGGTATAGTTTGTCTGTAGCTCCAGCTAGCGAACATTGCGTATTAATACGTGTTTACCGTCTAGTCTGCGTTAAGTCTCGTAGTAATGCGCTGCACCTTTGCAGTAGGGTGGGTTCCGGCGTATAATGTTGTCATATGTCCCGGAGAGTGTGAGGAGTAAGGGGGGATAGTCAAACACTCGAGTCATGTAAGTCTTGGGGGTAGGTGAGGGAGGGGGCTAAGGGAGTCATATGGCCTAGGGAGGGGGATGTGGGGGAGAGGTATGGGAGGAAAGCACTGAGGGCAAGGGGGGTAGATAATCCGAGAGAATCTCCTCCCCGATCTCCACCGAGCTCTGTGGATAGAGAGGGACTCGAAGAAGAGTCCCTGTTTGTGATGAGGTTTCTTTTTTGGGTCTCCCCTGGGGGGGAGTGTGGCATTGTATGTATCAGGTTATTAGGGTAGTCTCCTACGGCGGAGTGTCAGAGGCATTTTGCGTCCCGTTCAGAGGATCAGGTCGGTTTGAGTCCATGATGTATTTATATCTTTCTGTGGTACAGAAGTGGGTCCAGCATGCCCAGGTGCGGTAGAATTTGTCTGGGGTGTCTCGGGCTATGTGGATGAGCTCCTCCAATTCGGCTACTCTCCCCACTCTTGTAAGCCATTCAGAGATAGTCGGGGCATGGGGAGAACACCAGTGAGCTGGAATGCACATTTTGGCTGCATTGATCATGTGTACCCCTAGAGATTTCTTATGAGTTAGCTGAGATAGAGGAGTGGTGGAGAATGAGCCGAGCCGGAGAAAGCTCAATAAAGTAAGTTGTCACCTGAGAGGTGATATCGTGCACTTGTGTCCAGAAGGTTTGTATTGTTGGGCATGTCCACCATATATGTAGGAGGGTTCCTTTTTCATTCGAGCACCTCCAACATTTGTCTGTCTCTGGGTTAAACCTGTGCAGTAGGTCGGGTGTTCGGTACCACCTCGAAAGTGTCTTGTAATTGTTTTCTTGTGTCATAACATTCAGTGAGCCTTTGTGTGCTATTGTGAAGATGCGCTCCCATTCTTCGTTGGAGAGGTCTATTTGCAGTTCCCTTTCCCACGCCTGGCAGGCCTTCCCATCTTTAGTGGAGATTGCGTCGAAAAGCATAGAATGGGTGGTGGATATTATGTGTTGTTGAGGTGTGGATTGGGAGCAGAGGTTCTCGAATGGGGTCAGTGCGCGGGAAACAGTGGAGTTCTGGTTTTATTGACCTAAGGTAGTGGCGGATCTGGAAGTATGTCCAGTGCGGAACCGGATTGGAATCCGTCTGGGTTGGGAGTGCGGTACAGTCTATGAAGTTCCCGTCTCGGAAAAAGTGGTGTGCTTGCACGACTTTGTGTGCCCAGGAGTCCATCAGAAAGTGAGTGGACATCCCCGGGGGAAATGCAGGGTTGTGTTGAATGGGTGTGAGGGGGCCCGGGTTTGAGGAAAGCTGGCAGTCTTTACATATTTCTCTAAAGGTAGTGAGCGTGGCATCAATAAGGGGGTGTGCTTTGATGGAACTAGGAATGTGAGAGGGGAGGGTCCACGGAGTTGATCCAATCGGTATGGGTGAAAGGGAGTTCTCTAGTCCCACCCAGTCTTTTGTTTCCATGTGGACTGACCAATCTACGATTCTCCCCATCTGACAGGCTCGTGAGTAGTTTCGGATGTCTGGGAGGCCAATACCCCCTTTAGATTTGGGTTTTGTGAGTTGGGCGAAGCTTATTCTCGGGCGGCTGTGATTCCATAGGAATTTTAGTGTCTGTTGTTTGATAGTCAGGAAAAATGCTGCAGGTAGTTTAATGGGTATAGTTTGGAGCAGGTATAAAATACAGGGGAGTACGTTCATTTTTAAAATGGCCGCACGTCCGAACCATGAGAATTGGGGTTTGTTCCATTTAGTCAGGTCATCTGTGATGGTGCGAACCATTGGTAGAAAGTTTTTTGTGTAGAGGTCTGGCAGGTGGGCAGGAAGCTGAATTCCCAGGTAGGTAATAGCATCTTGTTTCCAAACAAATGGGAAGTTGTTTTGGCAGTGGGTGACTAGGTCGGTCGGGAGTGATACGTTAAGAGCATGAGATTTAGAGAAATTTATCTTTAAGTTCGATAATTGTTGGAATAGGTCAAATTCTCTAAGGAGATTTGGGATTGTGGTTATGGGGTCTCTTAGAAATAGTAGTATGTCGTCGGCAAAAGCTGCCAATTTGCAAGTCTGTCCAGCTATGGGTATGCCTTTTATGTTTTCGTTAGAACGAAGACAGCGGAGGAGGGGTTCTAGCATTAGGACGAAGAGGATTGGGGACAGGGGGCAGCCCTGTCTCGTGCCGTTGCGAATGGAGAAGGCGTTTGACAGGTGGCCGTTCACTCTGACTTTAGCTGTTGGTGTGGTGTATAAGGACATAATGAAGTTGAACATTTGGTTTTTGAGTCCTATGTGGCGTAAGATGGCCCCGAGGTAGTCCCATGCCAACCTGTTAAACGCCTTCTCCGCGTCCAACGACAGAAAGAAGCCTTTCTGTTTCTGGGTGGTTAGCCAGTGATGTACATTAATTGCTTTTATAGTGTTGTCCCTGGCTTCTCTGCCAGGAACAAAACCTACTTGATCTTTCCCTATTAATGAAGGGGTGAGGGGAAGAAGACGGTTGGCTAGGATTTTGGAAAATAATTTCAGGTCCACATTGAGTAGAGATATCGGTCTGTAATTTGCTACGGAGGTGGTGTCTTTCCCTTCTTTAACCACTTCAGCCCCGGACCATTTGGCAGCCAAAGGACCAGAGGTCTTTTTTTCAATTTCGCACTGAACTACTTTAAATGGTAATTGCGCGGTCATGCAATTTTGTAACCCAAACGAAATTTGCGTCCTTTTCTTCCCACAAATAGAGCTATTCTTTTGATGGTTTTTGATTGCCTCGGGTGTTTTTATTTTTTGCAATTTAAACGGAAAAAAAAAAAAAAGAGCGAAAATTTTGAAAAAAAAAAAGAGATTTTCTACTTTTTGTTATAAAAAATAATCTAATAAACTCAATTTTATTTTTTGCGCTATAAATGGAAAAAGACTGCAAATTTTGAAAAAAAATGTATTTAGCCACATGTCTTTAGTAAAAAAAATGCCAATAAGCGTATATTTATTGGTTTGCGCAAAAGTTATAGCGTCTACAAACTAGAGTACATTTTCTGGAATTTACACCGCTTTTAATTTATGACTGCCTATTTCATTTCTTGAGGTGCTAAAATGGCAGGAAGTACAAAACCCCCCCAAATGACCCCATTTTGGAAAGTAGACACCCCAAGCTATTTGCTGAGAGGCATGTTGAGCCCATTGAATATTTTTTTTTTTTTAGTCCCAAGTGATTGAATAAAGACAAAAAAAAAAAAAGAAAAAATGTTTTCAAAAAGTTGTCACTAAATGATATATTGCTCACACATGCCATGGTTATATGTGGAATTGCACCCCAAAATACAAACCCCCCCAAATGACCCCATTTTGGAAAGTAGACACCCCAAGCTATTTGCTGAGAGGCATGTTGAGCCCATTGAATATTTTTTTTTTTAGTCCCAAGTGATTGAATAAAGACAAAAAATAAAAAATAAAAAAAAAAATAAAAAAAAGTTGTCACTAAATGATATATTGCTCACACATGCCATAGTTATATGTGGAATTGCACCCCAAAATACATTTTGCTGCTTCTCCTGAGTATGGGGATACCACATGTGTGGGACTTTTTGGGAGCCTAGCCGCGTACGGGGCCCCGAAACCCAAGCACCGCCTTCAGGATTTCTAAGGGTGCAAATTTTTGATTTCACTCCTCACTACCTATCACAGTTTCGAAGGCCATAAAATGCCAAAATAGCACAAAACCCCCCCAAATGACCCCATTTTGGAAAGTAGACACCCCAAGCTATTTGTTGAGAGGCATGGTGAGTATTTTACAGCTCTCATTTGTTTTTGAAAATGAAGAAAGTAAAGAAAAAAAAAAATTTTTTTTTCTTTTTTTCAATTTTAAAAACTTTGTGACAAAAAGCGAGATCTGCAAAATACTCACCATACCTCTCAGCAAATAGCTTGGGGTGTCTACTTTCCAAAATGGGGTCATTTTGGGGGGTTTTATGCCATCTGGGCATTCCATGGCCTCCGAAACTGTGATTGGCAGTGAGAAGTGAAATAAAAAAATTACACCCTTAGAAAGCCTGAAGGCGGTGATTGGTTTTTGGGGTTCCGTACGCAGCTAGGCTCCCAAAAAGTCCCACACATGTGGTATCCCCGTACTCAGGAGAGGCAACAGAATGTATTTTGGGGTGTATTTCCACATATGCCCATGACATGTTTGAGCAATATATCATTTAGTGACAACTTTTTGTAAAAAAAAATATATATATATATTTTTTTTTTCATTATTCAATCTCTTGGGACAAAAAAAAAAAATATTTAATGGGCTCAACATTGCTCTCATCAAATAGCTTGGGGTGTCTACTTTCCAAAATGGGGTCATTTGGGGGGGGGTTTGAACTGTCCTGGCATTTTATGCACAACATTTAGAAGCCTATGTCACACGTCACCCACTCTTCTAACCACTTGTAGACAAAGCCCTTTCTGACACTTTTTGTTTACATGAAAACATATTTTTTTTTTTGCAAGAAAATTACGTTGAACCCCCAAACACTATATATATTGTTAAAGCAAAGGCCCTACAGATTAAAATGGTGGGTGTTGCATTTTTTTTTTTCCACACAGTATTTGCGCAGCGATTTTTCAAACGCATTTTTTGTGGAAAAAATACACTTTTTTTTATTTTAATGCACTAAAAACACACTATATTGCTCAAATTTTTGATGAAATAAAAAATATGATCTTAGGCCGAGTACATGGATACCAAACACGACATGCTTTAAAATTGCGCACAAACACGCAGTGGCGACAAACTACATACATTTTTAAAAGCCTTTAAAAGCCTTTACATGATACCACATTAGATTCACGGAGGAGGTCTACTGCTAAAATTACTGCCCTCGATCTGACCTTCGCGGTGATACCTCACATGCATGGTGCAATTGCTGTTTACATATGACGCCAGACCAACGATTGTGTACGCCTTTGCGCAAGAGAAGGGGGGGCAGGGGTGCTTTTTTTTTTTTTTTTTTTTTTTTTTTTATTTATTTAGCTTTTTTATTTTATTTTTAAACTGTTCCTTCCATTTTTTTTCTTTGTTATGATTTTTATTGTTATCTCAGGGAATGTAAATATCCCCTATGATAGCAATAGGCAGTGACAGGTACTCTTTTTTTGAAAAAATTGGGGTCTATTAGACCCTAGATCTTTCCTCTGCCCTCAAAGCATCTGACCACACCAAGATTGGTGTGATAAAATGCTTTCCCAATTTCCCAATGGCGCGGTTTATATCCGGAGGGGGGACATTCCCTCCCACTGCTTGTAAAAGCAGTCTAGAGGCTAATTACCCGCTAGAATTGCTTTTACATGAAAGCCGATCACTGGCTGAAAAGAATGATACCAAGATGATACCTAAACCTGCAGGCATCATTCTGGTATAACCATTCAAAGTCCAGCAACATACTGGACATATATTGTAATCTTTATTTTTCATGCAGCCTCTTGGCTGAACGAAAAAAAGAGATTGATTGGTGGGTATGCCCACCATTAGAATACCTCCCTTCATCCACCCACTTCTAATGATGGGCATACATGCACCATTTATATATGCCGATGCATGGGGGCATCCTCCCGCAAAAGTTATGCCGTGTACACACGGTTGCACTTTTCCACGGGGCAAGGCTCTGTCGGAATTTCGACCGTATGTACGTGGCATTAGGAGCCAATCGCTCCTCCCCCCCTGCTGCCCCCATGCTTCGGCATATATGCTCTTTTTTTTAACTGTGGTGGTGAAATCACCTCCTACAGCGTTGGAGTCGCGGCTTTATGTATCGTGGGAGCAAACGCTGTTGCTGTCAAGATAAATAAATCCGCGTTGCAACTGAATGGCGCACCTGAAAACAAAAAAATGCTTAACACTAAAACACAGTAAACAAAATTACATACCTGAAAAGCAAGCATGATAAAACATGATAAAACATAAAACATTGCAGAATAGAATGGAGTAAAAAAAGAGCAACAATAGAGAGAGAATAGAGTGAGAGAGAACAATAAAACGACAACTATTTTTATTTTTTTTTTTTTTTTGAGATTCACAGGTAAAAAAGCTCCTGACTGAAGCGACTGAATCAAAACGCTACCACAAAAAAAATGTTAGCGATCGCAGGGATCAGGCCTGACTCTGCGAACGCTGCAGTTATGTGTGCTTAGTGTTTTGTAAGTGACAGTGATCGATCGATACTGCACTTGGGTGGGCTGGGCTGGGCTGGGCGGAGGGGGAAAACGCAGGTGCTAGCAGGTATCTGGGCTGATGCCGCTAACAATGCGTTTTTTTGGAACCCTAAACTGCTGGGACGCTAGTATAGATCTGATCAGATCAGATATTGATCTGTTCAGATACTGTACCACTAAGGGAGGTGTATGCTTTGCGCGTGGGTGTTTGCGGTACTGGCACTAACCTGGGGCGACGCAGACCTTATTTGACCCTAAAACCTAATTGATATCACCCGCCGGGCGATCAGGGGGTTAAACCGTTATTGGGTAATAAATGGCGGGTGCCCTGACAGTATAAAAAACTAACTAACCAGCGTCACCCGTAACAGTTATACGGTGATCAGAAAAAACGATCGCTTAGTGACACTGGCAAAAGGGGGTGAAAGGGTTAACTAGGGGCAATCAGGGGGTTAAAACCTTTATTAGGTAATATATGGGGGTACCTGACGCTATATAAAAACCTGACGGGGAACCTAAATAACGAAATAACTAACTGGCTAACCAGCGTCACCAGTGACAGTTATACAGTGATCACTGGTGAAAGGGTTAACTCTAGGGGCAATCAGGGGGTTAAAACCTTTATTTAGGTTGTAATATGGGGGTACCTGACCTATAAACCTATTTATGAACCTATATAAACATGGCGGTTACCTAAAAAAAAAAAAAATGGTTACCTAGCGACAGCAGTGACACTAATACAGCGATCAGAAAAACGATCGCTTAGTGACACTGGCAAAAGGGGGTGAAAGGGTTACCTGGGGGGCAATCAAGGGGTTAAACCTTTATTAGGGGGGGGTGGGGGGGCTACCTTGGACCTAAAACTAACTGCACTGACAGTTATTACAGTCACACTGACACTAAATGCAGTGATCAGTAAAAAAATGATCACTGCAATTAGTGACACTGTGACTGGGGGGGGGGGGGGGATCTGGGGGGTGATCTGGGGGTGATCTGGGGGTGACAGGGGGGTGTTTTGTGTGCCTATGTGTACTGGTGTCAGTGTACTGTTGGTGCACTAACCTGTGTGTGTTGACAGCTCGGCGTTCCGGTCACATAGACCGGCGCACCGAGTGTGACATCACTTCCTCTGCCTGTGTTTTGATTGACACAGACAGAGGAAGCATCTGAGTCGCCAGGAGCGATCGCGAGGGGGTGGCCAGAAACCACTGGCCGTCCCCTCATCCCGGATCGCTCCTGAAGCGATCCCGACCGTCCCCGCCGGCCGGGGGGGGTCCGATCGGACCCCCCACGCGCCTGAAGAATGGCACGTACAGGTACGTGGTTCTGCCTGTACGTGCCATTCTGCCGACGTATATCTACATGGGGCGGTCGGGAAGTGGTTAATGTATATTCGTAGTAGCTTTCTTAGTTTGAATAGATGCCCATCTTTTAGTGAATAAGATGAAAGAGCAAGGAGGAATCAAAATATATATATTTCATTCTAATGGCACGATGTGGCATTTCATTTCGAATTTCTATGCACCGCTTAGCTGCAGTGCAGAGAAACAGAGCAGCTCCCATTGGATCTGTAAAGAGGAACTCCATTCATTAACTTCTTGAGATCTGAGCTATAGCCGAATGACGGCAACATCGCGGACCTGCTTTGCCGGGACTACATCCATTGACGTCGTCCCGTGCACGAGCGGCCTGCGTGCCCCCTGTGATCAGCAAATCTGAGACTCGCTGGATCACCGATCCGAGTAAGGGGTCAATCCCGACCCCCTTGCCACGTGATCAGCTGTCAGCCAATGACCGCTGATCACGTGATGTCAACACAGCCGGTTATGGGCTATTTTTTCTCGCGCTGACAGCTGACATCAGTCCCGATCACTGCAAGCTGCCGCCAGCCCGTCAGTGCCCACCTGTGCCCCCTGTCAGTGCCCACCTGTGCCCCCTGTCAGTGCCCACCTGTGCCGCCTCATCAGCGCATATCAATGAAGCAGAAAAATTACCTGTTTGCAAAATTAACAAAGTATTAAACATGATTTTTTTCAAAATGTTCCATCTTTTATTTAGCAAAAAATAAAAACCTCAGCTGTGATTAAATACCACCAAAAGAAAGCTCTATTTGTGGGAATAAAAATTTCATTTGGGTACAGTGTTGTATGACCGCGCAATTGTCATTCAAAGTGGGTCAGCGCCAAAAGCTGAAAATTGGTCTGGGCAGGGGGGGGGGGGGGGTTTAAGTGCCCAGTGAGCAAGTGGTTAAAAAAAAGAAGCATGGAATGAAAAAGGGGGGAAAAAAAAAAATATTCATACTCCCCTAGATGACTGAAACATCAATCTGAAGCTTTGCCCCTCCAGCGCTCACTGAAATGCCGGGCTGTGGAGGGGGCAGGAGTGGCTGGCTGAGGCTCTCAGTGACACACTGGGAGGCTGAGCCAGCTGCCGCTCCAGGCATCTGGGCACATCCTGACATTTTTGTTGGAATCCCTGCGGAGCCTGGACTGCACCGTCACGTCATCTGACAGACTATAAATGGGTCACAAGAGTGCAGACCTAAGAACACTCCGGTGACCTGCAGGGGGAGTATGACCAGAAAAGCTAAACATTGCTCAAACGTTTATATGCCCCATGGATGCCGAACTTGGTAATTGTCAGATTGGCATTGCAGAGTGAGATTTCTGGCTTTGCAGAGTTTTATGCCTGGCTGCGCTTTGTTGTGAGCGGTATAATTGGGGCATTCAGCCGCCTGTGTCGTATTCCATACAATTTTGGGGACAATCGGGGGAAGTGCTGGCATGAATGCGGCATACAGGAGAGAGATCAGGGGAGTCGTACATGTGACACATTCCACAAGCCAGGTAACCATTGTGCCTCCGGAAACCATGCCTCGTGCCTAATAATGGGGTTGGCATGGAAAAATGTCAAATCTGAACATTAGGTGCTTGTGTACTTTGATCTGCTCTGTAATGAGCCATTAGGTAGCCAGGCAACATGTCTCCATAGAGGAGAACCGAGGGCATGCAGGAGAAGAAAATAAATATTCTTGTTGACATTATTGTACATATAGAACGTTTACAGGGCTGCGGGGGAAGTACAGATTCGTAGACGGATCCCCCGCCGAGCTGGATCCCAACGCAAACGGAATAATCCCGCTGAATGTAAAGTGATGTGCGTCCATTTAAATCCGTTCCATTCAGGTCTGCAAAATCGGACCTTGACACACGATTTCTACGCTTAGTCTGATGAACCTGAGCGGACCTTGATTGCTAAAAAATAGGGATAAATTGCAGTCAGTTTTTTTTTGATTACTTTTTATCAACCAGGGGTGCCATCTGGGGTCGTTGGGGGTGCCATCTGAGGTCGTTGGGGGTGCCATCTGAGGGCCTGAGGGGTGCCATCTGGGGGCCTGAGGGGTGCCATCTGGGGGCCTGGGGGGTGCCATCTGGGGGCCTGAGGGGTGCCATCTGGGGGCCTGAGGGGTGCCATCTGGGGGCCTGGGGGTGCCATCTGGGGGCCTGAGGGGTGCCATCTGGGGGCCTGAGGGGTGCCATCTGGGGGCCTGAGGGGTGCCATCTGGGGGCCTGAGGGGTGCCATCTGGGGGCCTGGGGGTGCCATCTGGGGGCCTGGGGGTGCCATCTGGGGTAGTTGGGGGTGCCATCTGGGGTAGTTGGGGGTGCCATCTGGGGTAGTTGGGGGTGCCATCTGGGGTAGTTGGGGGTGCCATCTGGGGTAGTTGGGGCTGCCATCTGGGGTAGTTGGGGGTGCCATCTGGGGTAGTCGGGGGTGCCATCTAGAGGTAGTCGGGGGTGCCATCTAGAGGTAGTCGGGGGTGCCATCTAGAGGTAGTCGGGGGTGCCGTGGCATCCTGGTTGAGGGGCTGTGGATCAGAACTCCTGCTGTGCGGATGGTTTAAGCGCTCTGTAGATACACCACTGAGACCAGCAGAACTGCGAACTGTACATTGACACAGCGGGAGCTCCATCTGGGGAGCAGTGATAGGCAGAGAAGTGAGAATGGAGGTTTCCTGAGCTGTGCAACCTCCCACTATAATGCAGTACACACAGTTCACCTGGCAGTGTGGGTGCAGGTAAAGCTCAGCGTTTTTTTTAAAAAAGTGTGTGTGTGTGTGTGTACATTATTTTGATCTTCACCTCTTTAAAGTGATACTAACGTTTTTTTTTTTCCTTTTAAAAAATAACAAAAAAAGGGAAAAAAAATTTGGACTTTAACCGCTTCAGCCCCGGGAAGATTTTACCCCTTCCTGACCAGAGCACTTTTTGCTATACGGCACTGCGTCGCTTTTAACTGACAATTGTGCGATGTGGCTCCCAAACAAAATAGATTTCTTTTTTTTCCTACAAATAGAGCTTTCTTTTGGAGGTATTTGATCACCTGTTTGTTTTTTTTTTTTTGCGCTATAAACAAAAAAAAGCGACAATTTTGAAAAGAAAAAACATTTGCTATAAGTATCCCCATTTATTTATTTTTAAAAAAGCACATTTTTTCTCAGTTTAGACCGATATGTATTCTGATACATATTTTTGGTTATAAAAATTGCAATAAGCGTATATTGATTGGTTTGCGCAAAAGTTATAGTGTCTACAAAATAGGAGACAGCTTTATGGCATTTTTTTATTATTTATTTTTAATTTTTTTTATTAGTAATGGTGGCGTTCTGCGGTTTTTTTTTTTTTTTTTTTTTTTTTTTTTTTGTATCGTGCCTGCGAAATTATGGCGGACACATCGGACCCTTTCGACACTATTGGGACCAGTGTCATTTATACAGCGATCAGTGCTATAAAAATGCACTGTTTCCTGTGTAAATCAGCGGTCATCAACCCTGTCCTCAGGGCCCACTAACAGGCCAGGTTTTATGTATTACCTTGGGGAGATACAGACTAGAATACTGCAATCACTGAGCCGCCAATTATATCACCTGTCATGTATTTCAGTTATCTTGCAAACCTGGCCTGTTAGTGGGCCCCAAGGACAGGGTTGATGACCACTGGTGTGAATGAAACTGGCAGGCACTGATTACTGTATAATTACACTGGCAGGGAAGGGGTTAATCACCAGGGGGCGATCAAGGGATTAAGTGTGTCCTACGGATGGATTCTAACTGTGGGGGGGGGGGGGGGGGTTGGTCTTCCACTCACATGTATGGGTGGATGTGTTCAGATGCAGGTACAGGTATGTGATTTTGTGCAGTCAGACCTCCCTGCCGCAGTGTATATATACGGTGGGCGGTCCGGAAGCCGTTAAAGATGCAACTCAATCGCCAATATGGAAGAGGTCTTATTTACATCCATTTTTCTTGTCTATGATATGGTGGTTTCTCTTTATGAATTTGTCGCTGCCGTAGCGCCATACAGTATAAGGCCTTGTTCACAGGGGGCATACTACAGCTTACACCCATGCAAGGGCCGTGTTCAGGGGTCAAGTCCTGGGGGGAAAAAAGGGTGGGAACGCCCACCCAAGATCCACTCGCAAGTATGCAGGAGACTGGGGGGGGAGGGGGAGGATGAGGAGACAGAAAATCAGGAGGTGGCGGCGGGGAGGAGCACATCACGAGAGGTCTGACTAAATACAATCCCTTAGCAGCAGGGACCTGATCTACCTGTCAGCTAGCTGTGATTGACAGGTAGATCGAAGTGGAAGCTGTCATGGGGCCCCCTACTGGCAATGTTGAATGGTCAGGTGTGCGGCACTTACTATTGCGAGCTGTGTTGGCGGCTGCTGGTGTAGCACCTGCCACACAGCTCGCATACTTCAAAGTCTTGCAGGACGCGGCTGCTAATGGGAACTGAGTTCCTGTTGTGGAAAAAGTACTCCGTTCCCATGCGTTCCTGCAGGACTTGAGCCCTGGCTGTGTTTACCCTTAAGGGGTCATACAGAAGTTCTCTGCATCCCCATACAGGCAGTCCTATTGATGTCATTTGGAATGCAGTGCTGCAGTAAGACTGCCTGTACAGGGATGCATGGATGACCTGCTGCTTCCCCATGTTGGCAAACGCGTGCATGTGCTGTAGTGCGCCCCCTATGGGCGAGGTCTGTGTCACAAATGAGCTGCTGGATTTTTTTTCATTCATTGGTACTAACAAAAATGTTTATGAATTCAGTGTAATGCTTCTGACTGCATACAAGCCGCCAGATGTGTCATGCAAATTCTTTATTTAAATTGCTCCCCAGTGGCTTTTCCATTTTATTTTTTTTATTTTTTTATATATATATTATTTGGAACAAATATATACACTATGTTACCAAAAGTATTGGGACACCTGCCTCTACGTAAACTTTAATGGCATCCCAGTCTTAGTCCGTAGGGTTCAATATTGAGTTGGCCACGCCCTTTGCAGCTATAACAGCTTCACCTCTTCTGGGAAGGCCGTCCACAAGGTTTAGGAGTGTGTCTATGGGAATGTTTGACCATTCTTCCAGAAGTGCATTTGGGAGGTCAGGCACTGATGTTGGGTGAGAAGGCCTGGCTCGCAGTCTCCACTCCAATTCATCACAAAGGTGCTCTATCGGGTTGAGGTCAGGACCAGTCAAGTTCCTCCACCCCAACTTTACTCATCCATGTCTTTATGGACCTTGCTTTGTGCACTGGTGGGCAGTCATGTTGGAACAGGAAGGGGCCGTCCCCAAACTGTTTCCACAAAGTTGGGAGCATAAAATTGTCCAAAATGTCTTGGTATGGTGACCCCTTAGGTGTTCCCTTCACTGGAACTAAGGGGCCAAACCCAACCCCTGAAAAAAAACAACCCCCACACCATAATCCCCCCTCCACCAAATGATTTGGACCAGCGCACAAAGCAAGGTCCATAAACACATGGATGAGCGAGTTTGGCGTGGAGGAACTTGACTGGCCTTCACAGAGTCCTGACCTCAACCCGATAGAACACCTTTGGGATGAATTAGAGCAGAGACTGTGAGCCAGGCCTTTTTGTCCAACATCAGTGCCTGACCTCACAAATGCGCTTCTGGAAGAATGGTCAAACATTCCCATAGACACTCCTAAACCTTGTGGACGGCCTTCCCAGGAGAGTTGAAGCTGTTATAGCTGCAAAGGGTGGGCCAACTCGATATTGAACCCTACGGACTAATGCCCTGTACACACAATCGGACTTTTCGCCAACAAATCCGTGGACTTTTGTGCAAAGGTTGTTGGCTCAAACTTGTCTTGCATACACACAGTCACACAAATGTTGGCCAACAATTCCGAACGTGAGAATGTGGTGACATACAAGACGTACGACGAGCCGAGAAGAAAAAGGAAATTCAATGGCCAATGCGGCTCCTTCTGCTTGATTCCGAGCATGCGTGAACTTTTGTGTACACACGGTCGGACTTTCCGCCAACGAGTGCACATCCAACATTGCCCGTTGGAAAAATCCGACCGCGTGTACGCAGCATTCGACTGGGATACAATTAAAGTTCATGTGTGTGTCAGGCGGGCGTCCCAATACTTTTGGAAATATAGCGTAGACTGTCCTGGTTTGTGTCCTCTCCTGGCCTCTGGATACATTAAAGACCATTTTCTAATGGTTGTGTCAGCCAAGGTCTCTTATTGCCTCATTGGAGAGTGATAATGTTAGAAGGTTCACCCAGAAGTCATATTTTTCGTGTAGAAGTGAAATTTGCAGAACTTGGTTTTCTGAAGAAGGGCTGCGATGAAAACTCTGCGCAGTGTTACCAAACGCCGCTCCCCCCAACTGCTTGGCTGCACCGATATAGCCGTATCTGAGCGTGGATTCTGAGCAGAACAGCCCGGCCAATCAGCAGCGGATATGCGAGGGGCGGTGTGTGTGCTGGATCTCCAACTTTCCTATTTTTTGTGACGAAACCTTGGAACGCGTGCGGTTCAATTACTTGGCGCCAAATTTATTATAAATACTCTACAGGGAGGCTGGATGATAACGATCGTGTCATTGAAGCACCCAAATACAACCCAAGTTCAGCTGCTAAAACTCTGAAACTTTATTTTTTTTTATTTTAAAGAGAATCTTCAGTCCCCCCCCCCCCAAAAAAAAAAATTCTCATACACAATACTGTAGCTGCTGACGTTTAACCATTTACCTACCGGGCACTTTTACCCCCTTTTCTGCCCAGGCCAATTTTCAGCTTTCATCGCTGTCACACTTTGACAATTGCGCGGTTATGCTGCATTGTACCAATATGAAATTTTTATCATTTTGTTCACAAAAATAGAACTTTTGGTGGTATTTAATTACCACTGGGTTTTTTTATTTTTTTGCTAAATGAACTAAAAAAATACTGAAAATTTTGAAAACAAAAAATTTAGTTTTCTTCTTTTCTGTTTACAACATTTTGCAAATAATCTTAATTCATTTAGCCCAAAATGTATTCTACTACATTTCTTTGGTTAAAATAATAATAAAAAAAAAAAAAAAAAAAAAAATTTAGACCCCTTTCACATTGGGGGCGTTGGCGGTAAAGCGCCACTAGTTTTAGCGGCGAGTTAGCAGTAAAGCGCCGTTAGTTTTACCCGTAAAGCAGGGCTTGACAAATTTGCTTGGAATCTAGGAGCCAGCTAAAAAAGTTAGGAGGCAGGTTTTTTTTTTTTTTTTTTTTTTTTTTTTTTTTTTTTTAATGACCGACAATGGTTACTTTTTTATATTGAAAATAAAGCTATCCTAAACTTACACAGAAAGTCCGCACGGAGACAGGACACCCCAGCTGTGCTGCCCCAGGTCGCTAATTCTAGTCGCAAATGCGACCTGGCGCCCGGGGTTTGTCGAGCCCTGCCGTAAAGCACTGATAGTTTTAGCGGCGCTTTACCTCTGTTATAGCGGGTCGCTTTTAACTTGGCTAGTGGCCGAGGAAAGGGTTAAAACCGCCTGCAAAGCACCGCTGCTGAAGCGCTGCCTATTGATTTCAAATTGATTGCAAATACGGTGTGACAAAAAGCATTGCAATGACCGCCATTTTATTCTCTAGGGTGTTAGAAAAAAAAAAAAACAATATATAAAGTTTGGGGGTTCCAAGTAATTTTCTAGCAAAAAAAAATTGTTTTTAACTTGTAAACACAGAGTCTGAAAAAGAGGCTCGGTCTTTAAGTGGTTATCCAATCACAGCTAGCAATGCTATTGTATACAATGGATGCCATAAAAGGAAGCCATCCATTGTTACAACTTTCATGTGGCCGGTGAGATTGGTCACATGGTACTGGCAGCGAGCCAGTGTCCTGTCATATACTGTCCCCCATCGGATAGTGTCTTCTGTGTACGGCGCAACAAGCAGATTCCGAAAATTGACGAAGATGAACGGCGCCTGCGCCGCGAGTCCACTTTCAAGCCCCACCATCCAAGTGGACATAGAGTTAGAATATAAAAGAGCCGAGCGCAGCGAGGCCGTGCCCGAAGCGTGGTGAGCGGCCCTCTATGTGCACCCCTATGTCCACTTGGCTGGTGGGGCTTCCATCTGGACTCGCAGCGCAGGCGCCGTTCTTCGGAGAATTTCCGAATCTCCTCTTGCTCTGTGCTGCGCCTGCACAGTACGGGGCGGACTAAATTTGATAGGCAGACACTATCCGACAGAACACCGGTACACTCTGCAGTGTGGCCCCATCCGGGAGGATGTCATATGACCTCTACCCGGATCGACAAAGCCCCGCCCGGCCGTCATTTTGCTATAGGCTGAATGGGAACTGGTTAATAAAAGGACACTGGGACCCAGTGCTGTCCTCACCTGGGCCTGTTCTTCGCTGGTCTTTGAGCATATTTACTTTGTGAAGCCGACTGACCCTTTGCAGTTTCACAACCGGCTTCCCACTGTGCGTGCACGAGCCGCACTGCGTGTTGGGAATAGTCCCGCAGAGTTCTGGGACCTGTGCCCTGTCCTAGAGTGGGAGTTGGGTACCTGTCAAAACCAGGTACTTTACTGTCCAAAAGTGGTGGTGGGGGGGAGGGAGGGAGGCGGAACCCGGAACTTTTCATTTTTGGGTGAATTTCTGCTTTAAGTTTTGATTAGAAAAGAGAAGGGTTAGAATCCCTGGTTGGTGCCTTTTTTTTCTCTTGGGGAGATTTCCTTTCACTTCCTGTCACTTCCATAAATGGGCCCTGTAACCTGATCTTCCTTAACCACTTCAGCCCTGAAACGTTTTACCCCCTTCATGACCAGGCCAGTTTTGCGATACGGCACTGCGTTACTTGAACTGACAATTGCGCAGTGGCGCGATACTGTACCCAAATAAAATTGAAATTTTTTTCCCCCCTCACAAATAGAACTTTCTTTTGGTGGTATTTGATCACCTCTGCAGTTAATAAAAATAAATAAATAAATAAAAAGACGACAATTTTGAAGAAAAAATAAATATTTTGTTTTAGGGCTGCAACTAACAATTATTTTCATAATCGATTAGTTGCCCGATTTATTGTTTTGA